>OZ022589.1:6192222-6377222 GCA_963669155.1 Arbacia lixula
TTTTCAACCTATTTCACAGCTCTTCCACTACTTTACGGAAGCAGATACTTTTCTCCATCCAGCTTTGTTCTTTTTTTTAAGACTTCCCATGTATGTTTTTAAAGATGATCAAGTGATTCATAATCTGGAAAGAGATCTAGAGGAAATGTCTTTGTATAGATTCACTGTTTAATCACCATGGAATATGAATGGAAGTGTTGCTTCTTTGTATACACAGTGCAGATAAGTTGGAGGGATTTTCTGCTGAATTTGAATCTTTCAGATGTACTGCCGTCAACTCTTGGTGAACTTTGGTTGGTTGCATACCCTATTGTTTTCCTGATTTCTGGTGAGAATATGGAAGCCAATCAATGGCTTTTCTTCTCACTAGATCATCTTGAATATATAGTCAATCTTGTATGGTTTCCTGCACTGTGGCATGAGGAATAATGCAACTGAGATCATCTCTCTCTCTCTCTCTCTCTCTCTCTCTCTCTCTCTCTCTCTCTACCCATTGTACTCCACATCTTTGTGTGCACAATTTGACTCTCAGCAAGTTTCATTCATATGAATCTGCTCCTTTTTTGTGAATGAAACTGCTTTCCCTTCGGGAATTTCTTCAATGGCCCTTGTCCAACCCCATGCATATTCTTGTTGCTGCGTCTCAGCCACAAAAACCTAAGTACAGCGGGCACGATGACTCGTGACATATCAAAGTAAATTGCAGAATCTTTGTTAAGTCAATAATGACTTAGTGTCTGTTTTTGCGTTCCCGATCTTGCTTGGAGTGGGATGGAGCATGAGATATGATTGTTTGCGAGGCACAGAGATTGGAGGTTAATGGTTTATTGGTTTCCCCTGGCGTGATCGTTTATGATAACCGAGCTCCTCGGGTCACCATCCTGGCTTGTAAATTTTGAAGATTTTGAAGCGAGTGAGAAAAGAAATGATTAACCGTCGCATTCTGGCATCAGTGATTCACGTGATTGTCATAGAGAAACTGTCTCTGTGGTATACAGTGAGCAGAGAGAAGCAAAGTATAAAATTGGATTATTGCCTGTTTAGTTTCTTACCCATGAATATGGCTTGTTACCAAGGAAATGTCACTGGTTTTAAGACTGTAGTATCTGTAGTATCTGCACGTACACACATTTAATGGGAATGCCCATAAAACAATACTACCAACAACGCCTACTGTTCAGAATTTTGAGTATCAATCAATTTTAGCATTTTATTGCTTTACAAGGGTTTGCTTGTTTTTTCCTTCAAATTTGTATTTATTTTCTCCTTTCATTTCTTTACTCAAAACGTACACTTCTCTCTTTATGACAAGTAATACCTGTATATGTTTGACCTCCTATGACCCAGGGCATATTATACATGGTGTTGGTGTATACATATGATAATTTAAAGTAAAACAATGAACTCTTTATGTTCCATTGTAACATGTGTGCAATCATAGCACACACAGGTCACACACAGCGGCACTTTGGGTTGCACAGAGGTAGTTGAGTCCTTTCTACCCGACTCCATACTGCCCAATGTAAATGGTGTGCATTATCAGTGCAAGAATGCCTCAATTGCGCATAAAGAGTTAACTCCTTCTCTGCCAGATTCTATACTACCCAATTTGAATGGTGTGTTACCAGTGCAAAAATACTTCAATTGTGAGTAAAGAGTTGATACACTACTATAGAGCTAACTTACCCTGGGCCTCCAGGCATTTTTAAAAAAGAAAAACGATTCTCAAGTTACTAGGATCT
Organism: Arbacia lixula; assembly: GCA_963669155.1. NCBI lineage: Eukaryota > Metazoa > Echinodermata > Echinoidea > Arbacioida > Arbaciidae > Arbacia > Arbacia lixula. Next base: position 6,193,965 of record OZ022589.1, read on the forward strand.
TCATTTTATTAGTACCCTGTATGACCTTTATTCTTATGATTTCATTGATAGCTTGCTCAGATCTGGCCTGACTTCTAGACTGTTCGACTTTTTTTTAAAATCCAAACTGCAAAACGGACTCTAGTTACTCATCAGACAAGTCGCACCATCATCATCTCCTTTCAGTCTGTTATGTTGAGGCAACCTGGACAAGGAATTGAGAATGAATAATTAGTTTAATGTAGCCAGACCCCGTTATTGAATATGTTGGGGTATAGACTAGAAATCTCCAACAGCCTGGAAGCAATTCTAGCTCAGGTGCACCACTGACTGTGAAGTGGGGCTCCAGATTCAAATGTTCTTTTTATCTTGATAGATTGTTATTAGTGCCAATGGTACAATTTTTAAGAATGTATATTTAAACCTGTGTCACATCTAAAGTATGTAAATATAATTTTCTGAAACATTATTGTATTTCAAGGTTGTGATCTAACTTCAGCACTAATGCTAAAGGTGAATGTCATTGAAGACAAACCATTGGCTGTAAAATGTGTTAGATTCTGTTATCTGAATCAATCATCACAACCCAGTAAAAGGAATAGTTACAGGTAGTGCATTTCCTCTTTCTACACCCAAAATGAACAATTTCCATTTAAACAATTACTACAGTTTCCAAGAAGTTTCATTTTAAACCTAATTGATATTTTATCTGTTACCGTACGAGGAGTGCGATCTTTTTCATATTTTATCTTAACGGTTAGTAGACTTTGTAGGGATATTCTTTGAATGCTAGATTTAATGAGGAGATAAGATTGGAGTAAGCACAGGAGTGAAATGATGCGGAAAATAAGAACAAAAGAAATCTCTTTGTTTTGTCAATGTATAGATTTTTTGGTCAAGCTTTCTCGATGCGTGGGAAAATACAGGATGTGCCTTTACATGGCATTTCAGCCCTGGTTAGCCTGTAGATATATGAGTCTGTCTCATGGTCCATAGTGTGTAGGATTTACTGGTCTGCAGCTTCAGTTGGGTCCACCGGAAATTCTGCAGCTGCTTTGCCGCTTTATGTTTACTCTGTATGTTCTTATCCAGCCAGCTACGCATGTTATGTTAGCATAAGCAGATAAAGTGGGCGGGCTCAAAGGGCGGTGATCTTCTAATAAACGTGTGTGTTTTTCCACGATATTCATAGCGGTGATGATCGTTAGGTTTTTAGCGGGAAAGCCTACTATCAATTTCTCCTTTCTTTCTTTACATTCGCCATGTGCATGTGTGTGTGAGTGTTCAGCGTTAGGTTTTGACAATGCTTTATAGTTGGGATATGATTTAAGTGCTGCACAGCATAGAGATGCTTCATTGGTTTCCAGTCACATGTTCTGCATTTTGTGCCCATTTTTGATGATGTGGTTTGGTACTCATCTGAAGAGAAGAGACATGCATGCACGTAAGATGGAATTTCACCTTTTTTATGTAGAAAACATCTTTTGAGATGTGCTTTATTTTTAAAGATTGTTCATTGTCTTACTTCAGGGAAGCTGAATTGTGTTTAATATAAGAATGGTTGATTCATGAATATCTATAGATAAATCAATAGAAAGATTGAAGGCAAATGGGATGCCCTTGATTGGTGTAATTGATACGTGAATGGATTGGAACTTGATCGATGAATAGATTCTGAAGTTGAACAATCAATTCTCCAAACGGCATGTAAGGAAAAAGTTTCCCATGATGCATCGTGCAGCCACGTTTGGATTCTGCTAGCGCAGTCATGTCATGTCTGCTTCCTGTGTAGTGTACTAGTCTATGAGACCGGAAGTGGACATGACTGAAAAACATATGGATGTCACTGCGCAGTGCATTGTGGGATGATTTTTCCTTATACCCTAGTCACACTAGAGGCGGAATAAGCCGTAATGCCGTCAGAATGAAAATTCTTTGCACATTCCTAGATATTCAGACTGCATTCTTAGTGCATTCCGAATATTCGGGTCCATTCTTGTGTCCAGCCCAAATGCTTTGCTCATGCTCAAAACCTTTGAGGTGCATTCGAGCTGGAAAAATATCAAACGGCATTCGAAGTGCAGTCCAACAGCACTCTGACTGCACTCCAAATATTCTGACTGCATTCTAACTGCATTCTAAATATTCCTACTGTGTTACAACTACAATCGAGCTGCATTCGAGAGCCAATAGACCCGTAGTGTGCAAGAATCTCTCGAGATGGATTCGAAGGACATTCAGAGTATTTGAATGGTATTTTTACATATTTAGCTCAATTCAATATTCCCTCCCGAATGTGGCTCGAATTTTGAAAAAAAAATTATTCCGGCTGGTTCTGCTTGTATCCTGCTGATTTCGAATAAGTGTGACGGGGGCTTTAAATGTGGTATGGAGACTTACGTCCTTTTTTTTTATTTTAATGAATTCTTCAAAATGTATTATTTGATTGTATGATCACTTGGATAAATTGAGCAGAGGGTTGAATGAGTGATCTGTTAATTGAATAAATGATTGATTGATTGATTGATTGATTGATTGATTGATTGATTGATTGATTGATCAATTCATGAAGTGAACTACACACTAAGTCATGGCATCTAAATTTCCATAGGGGAATAAACATCATGAGGCAGGTAAAGCTAAAGCACATTTATTTGTTTTTTTTTACCATTTCATAGTTTACTGCAGGGTACACAAATAACCATAATAGATGAAGCTGGAATTATACTTGCAGATTGATGGCAAAATATAACTGTATTTATTACTGTGATCTATTCCAAGCTCATCCATGTAATCACCTATTTTATGAAGTGAATCATTGGATAGTTCCTAAAATTGTGAGGACTGTTAATGACAATTGAATAGGAACACCTGCTGCATCTATAGAGGAGGAATTTTCTTGTGGTTGAATGGATAATTTCCAGAGAATAATCAATTCTATATTTTTATCCACAATAGAGCAATCAATGGAGGAAGAGAGATAGGGAAAGGGGGAGGGGTAAATACAAAGAAAGAGAGGGGGAGGTAAGAGAGAGAGAGAGATAAAAACAAAGAACAAGTGGGAAAGAGAAGAGAGAAAGACTGAGAAAGAAAAAAGAAGAGGCAAATACATGTAGGAAAGAAGGAAGAGAAGGGGAGAGGGACAGAGAGTGATATATATATATATATATATAGAGAGAGAGAGAGAGAGAGAGAGAGAGAGAGAGAGAGAGAGAGAGAGAGAGAGAGGGGGGGGAGAGAGAGAGACAGAAGGGGAGAGAGAGAGAGCGAGCGAGAGAGAGAGAGAGAGAGGGAAAGAGAAGGAGAAAGAGAGAGAGAACAATAAATAGAATAGATAGTGGAAATGGGTAAGAGAGGGCTTAAGCAGAGAGAGAAGAGGGGAAAAAAGAGAATGAAAGAGAATTTATGGAACAAATAGAAAGACAACTAATTACCATGTCATGATAATGTTATCACTGCCCTCTGTTTGTTTTGTTGTTATCTATCTGTTTACATAAACAAATACCATTATCTTTAAAAAAACAAACTTGTTGAGGTTAGGCTGTTAAGTGTTAGATCACCCAACACGCATCCCCTGTCAATCATTGTCTTACATGGGCAGAAAAGTCTCAAGAAAATGGATTTGGAGTTGTAAAATTTCAAGCTTAATGGCGGCATTTGAAAGTACATATGTACCTAACAATGTATTTATTATCATTTTATGTCAATGCCAATTTTCCTATAAAGAGTAACTGAGTGAATATCTTTTCCTGTTTGTTGCCTTTTATTGTAATTTTATTTCAACCCTTAGTTTCCTTATGAATTGGTTATTTTCTAAAGTCGTCACGCCCATACAAAACAACTGAATAATCCCCAATTTCGCTCTTTGTCGGCTTCTGTCATCATTTTATGTAGACGCTTTTGTTTCCTCATAAACTAATTATTTCCTGAAATGGACATCTCCTACAGAACAATTGATATGAGTGATAATTGATTTCTGTTTGTCCCCTTCTGTCATCATTTAATATCAAACCTAAACTCGTCATTTTCTGAACCAGAGATCTCCGACCACGCAATTCTAATGAATGACCATCTAATTCTGTTTGTCTCCCTCTCTTATCATTATATGTCAAAGCATCAGTTTCCTCGTAAACTTCACATTTTCTGGACTGGACTAAACAAGTCTAAATGAATGACCATCCAATTCTGTTTGTCGCCCTCTGCAGGTGGTATCGGCTGGCAGTACAGACAGCACAGCCCTAGTGATCCTGACGGTGGTTCTGGTGGCGTGTGTGGTGGGCATCCTTGTAGCCATAGTGACGGTCTACTGTCTGCGCAAGAGGGCTCATGAGCAGGCCAAGGTGACGGAGCTCAAGCAGCCCGAGGAAGGGAACCCCAACGAGGCGTCCGCTGACTATCAGGTACGCACATTTCCCCTGTTTTCCCCCAAATTTTCCCCAATCTTCTCCATTTTTTCTTCGGCTAAATCATACTTTGTGAAGGTGTGAGCTATGAAAATATTTTGACTATTTCCCCACATTTTCTTCAGCTTATTTTATTCGTAGAGGTGTAAGTTACAAAAAAAAAGAAAATCCCTGTTACCCCAAATTTTTCAGCAGCTAGTCTTAATTCTAAAAGTGTATGGTATGAAAATATTTATAACTGCCTTTCCCAATTTTCCTCAGCTCACCCCCATCCTAACAGGGTAAAGGGTGATAATATTTCCCCTCCCAAAAAAATCTTTTTGAAACTCGCACGAATCTTCCCCAATCTTTTTCAGCTAATCCCCATCCTTACGGGGCAAGAGGTGAAGAAAAAAAATCCTCAAAAAATATATGACAATTTTCGCCATCATCCCATCAGGAATATAGATATCCCTGTTCTCCCCAATTGCCCTCCAAAGAAAAAAAAGTTTCTAAATTTTCCCTCATTTTACCAATTTTCTTGAGTTAACCTCCATCTGAACAGGGCAAGGGGTGAAGATATTTAGCCTAAAAAAAAAGATGTACTAAAAATGTTCCCAAGCTTCTCTTAACCACCACCTTTCTAAAATACAAATGACTAAAACTGCCCCCAATCTTTCCATATCCTCATCTTATCAGGGTTTGGGGTAAAAAATCATTCCCAAAAGAATGTCCTCAAACTTTCCTGTATAGTGTGCAGGTATCCAGGTATTAATGGTCATGTTTCAATAATAGTAATTTAATAATGGTTATAATTCTTTGCAAATAAAAGTTCTCATCATATATTGAATAAACCTAGAAATCCTCTGTTTCCTCTTCTCATCTTCAAACTATAATGCAGTAACAGTTCAATTCAAGTACACAACAGGAAAAAAGATCAAACAAAACAAACAAATACGAAATGACATATTTCAATTATGAAGAGTATAAAATTCATTTTAAATGCATGCAAAATAAGTGAGAGCACTGATTAGAATGTGGATGTTTTACAATTGAATTGTTTATTTATTCATTTCTAGTGTTATTTAAGCAGGGTGGCCTCTTCAGTTATAAAACTGCTGTCACTGAGACCCTGATGGTTACAATTACATTATAACTTAACAACAATGATAGATAAATACAAAATATACCAAGATTTTAACAATTTTAATGGACAAGACATACTACAGTAAAATCAACAGTAACATCAATAACTTCATATCATGTAATAAAGATTGCAGCCTACTGGTGTATGATAAAGCATTCCACAAATTCAGAGATGTTGATTGGGGGTATTTCTTGACATGTCCGTCTTTCCACAGGACCTCTGCCGACAGCGGATGGCAACCAAGGCGGAGAAGCCGGAGCCGCTGACGAGGGTGAGCAGCGTGGCCGCCAGTGAGGGCGCCAATCCCAGCCCGTCCAGCCGTAGCAGCACGTCGTCATGGAGCGAGGAGCCCGTCCAGTCCAACATGGACATCTCCACTGGACACGTCGTCCTGGTGAGTGTAATAGCCCCCTCTATAGGCAGCCTACTTGCAGTGGTGCATCCAGGCAGCAGTGTGATAGGCGTTTACCCCTGCAAGGGGGGCAACACATAATGCTCATATTGATTCATATTAATGTAATTATTTTGAGAAAAAATGAAAATTACAACATTTCTCCATAACATGCCCTGTCTGAAGAAATTCCTTACTTGAAACTCTCACCAGAAATCAATAAGTACTTTACTTTTTCATATTTCAAAAATTGATCTAAGGAAGTCCAAAAAGATTTAATACTAGTCACTAAAACACACAAATCTACCATCTTTCTTTAATATGCATAATACCACATTGTAGTTGTAGAATCTGGAAATCTGATGTAACTCTCCCTTTTTTGCAATTTCAGAGCTACATGGAGGATCATCTGAACAACAAGGATCGGATGAGCAAGGAGTGGGAGGCATTATGTAACTATGAGGCCGACCCCTGTACCACTGACACAGGCAAAGCCCCAGAAAACATCGGCAAGAACCGCGTCAAAACCGCCCTACCATGTAAGCACTCATCCTAGAGACGAAAGGTTTCATAGAGCAGTGAGAACATGCACGACTACTTCATTTCCAATATCAAAATTGATGTACGTTGTACAAAATGGGCAAATAGAGGTAACATTTGAGATAACAATTTATTTGAATGTTCAGATCTTCAGGGTGTAATATGCTTAGTAAGCAATTAGTAATTTACAGTGTATAAGATGGGAAAATGGACTGGCATTAAAAGCTTCATGAATTTCAAGTATTGGTTTACAATGTGCAAATTATTATGTTGACGATTTCACTGAGAATTTGTTCTTGTTTAAAAAGCTGATTTTCACTCTGTTTTTATTTTTATGATCAAAGAAAGTGAAATTAAATGGTAACAGGAAAAATCCCCTAGATAAACTAGTCGTGGTACAAGGCCTTCAAAAATGATATTTAATTTAACATTGTGTGTGGTGTGAAATAGCTCCATCTTGTGGTGATATGCGAATAGTACTGCAACAGAGTCGTAGTACTTACAAGCTTTCATGCAAATTGTACGACTTTCCAGAGTGAAAGTATGCCCTCTTTTGATGGTTCTTTTCCTAAAATTCACAAAAAGTAGACATCCTTGTACTGTTCAGGGTAACACGTGTGAAGTCAATTTATTTTAATGATTCAACTGTTATCAATAAAGGTCCTCATTGCAGTCAGTGTGATACACATGCTCAAAAAGCACTTACATGTAAATTTAATTCAGTTATATGAAATGTTAGCAACCTCGTATGCTTAGATCATAGCACAATTCACGTTGCTTTCTATTCATAACATTTCCTCATCAAATTTGACATTTTCTCTACAACAGGCATATAACTTAGTGAGCAAAAGTCATGAAATTTTTTCATAAAATTAAGCAATTTGTATTAAATGTCAAGCTATTGTACTTGTTAGAGCAATTATCAGTAATATGAAAAAAGCACTTCCCATTTACGTTTTAAAATCTTATTGACTTTACTTCTATTTGTTATTTTCTAGATGATCACACGCGGGTTAAACTGACAGAGGCAACCAGCGCCAATAAGTCGGACTACATCAATGCCAGTGCCATCGTAAGTATAGAGGGCGCCAGATAAATCGTCTTGTGACGATTTATCATTGATTGCAACTCGACTTGCAATTGATACCAGTCGTTTCTCAATTCATAAAAAACGTGTACTTTGTATTTGTTTTGAGCTGTATTCATATGGATTGTGAATGGCACTTTTGTCCTCTTTCCAAAATGTTATATTTAAAGTTGAAAGTATACTTACAATTGACAATTGCAAATTAATTATATGCAAAGTGTTCAAACTCAAGTGACTCTCTTACATGAAACACAGGAAAGCTCATCTCTGAGATTGGTGTAGAAAGCAACAAGCAATATGCTTTATAGCAATATATATTAGATACTGAAAAAGGAAACTAATTTCTGATTTGACTCAAAATGATAAAAGAAGATGCTTTTCATGACAAATTACTCACATATGTTAATGATGTTATGATTTAAATATAAACACTGTATTAACCTTATAATCGCATGGGTCATTGAGATGGCATACTACTCATATAGGTCGATGTAAATTAAGTAATACCAAAAAAGATTAACATGTTTCATCTTTGAACTTTGACCCAGATGGATATTGACCCCCGAGCACCAGCCTACATCGCGACGCAGGCCCCAGTGGCCAACACACTGGCTGACTTCTGGCAGGTATGGTAGTTTTAAATTGACCAAAACTAAGTCTTCATTTTATTCTTAAAAAGGTGTAATTACAAGCTTTGAAAAACCCTGGGAGTATTAGAGTTAACAAGTCTTGAGAATGTCCCATGAAAGGCCTACCTCTCCAGTTAACTTGAAAAGCAAGATTTGTCTTTTTAGTGTAGGATTAGCTTTTTCTTTTACTTTGTAAGGTATTGGAGGAATAGTAGTGGTACAGGACTTAATTTGAATGATTCCTTTTGGGAGATCCTGAAATATAGCAATAATTCAACCTGTGGTCACTGTAGAAAATCTCAGTCATGAGGGTGGAATCAGTAGAATAAACCTCAACTATCCCTTGCCATTAATTCCTTCTCTGTCAGACTCCATACTGCCCTATGGGAATAGTGTGTGTTACCAGTGCAAGAATGCCTCAATGGCGCATAAAGAGTTAAGTCCTTCTCTGCCAGATTCCATACTGCCCAATGTGAATGGTGTGTATTACCAGTGCAAAAATGCCTCAATGGCGCATAGAGAGTTAACTCCTTCTCTGCCAGACTCCATACTGCCCTATGGGAATGGTGTGTATTACCAGTGCAAAGGTGCCTCAATAGCTCAGACCGAGTTAACGATGAAAGTCAACTAGCACGCGAAGACTCACAAGGTTGAGTCAGCCTGGCTTTTGACAAATAATCTTTGTCATTTAACCTTCATCTGCGAATCATTAATCCGACAACGCTTCCCTTGATGATTTGTTCCAAACACTCAAAGCGTTGCAACCACAGTTCCTCTCATTCAGCTAATTTGATTGACAAGATAACACTTTAACATCAATTTTCAGCTGGAAACAGCTGTAAAAAGTAGTGTTTGGCAATATCCTGGTTTATGTTGATATGGATATTAATGCTGCCTGATGCACATCAAATTTCTTGGCATTGTTAGTAATCATAATAAGCTGATTTTCCCAGTATGATTTCAGTGTTCTTATTATGTGTAGTTTAATGGTTTTAACTGCTTTTTTAACTCTTCGCATGCAACATGTGTATTTATTTACTAATTCTACACAAAAATCCCATAAAACGTCATATTGTTTGGCAGACAATGGGCTAAAGATGTAAAAACCCATTGAATTACCCCACGTACCTTGGAGTGGATTGGTATAGTTTACTACTTTAACTTGTTGCTAGTGGGAATGGTGTATGTCCTTTCTTTGTTCTATTGGGATGTCAGACTTCAGGACCCAACAGGTTGAACATATGTCTTACATGTCTGCACTGTTGCTTAAAATTGACATGCAAAGCACACAAACAATAATCTGATAACACCATACAAAGAGCACTTCTATGATGCTCATTTATGGAAAATGTAGAAATATTTGAAATTTTGAATGCTGATTTTATGTAGGCATTAGGATGTGCTTATTATTAATATTAGAGCACACTGGAGCAGCAATCTAAATAAATTCCGAGGCAAACGGTACATTTCCCATTCCCAGTGACACGACATCAGTATGCTAGATCTATTACACTCAAGTGTGAGATTACTGTAATGTAATGCTTCTCTTGGGAGCAACAACGAAAAAGAAACGAGGGGAAGTGCCGTGACCATTTGACTCTCATTCAATCACGCTGTAATTTGGCCCGACAGGAACCCCCCAAGCATTGTGCGCTATTTCTGCCATGTGCGCATTAGTTGGGTGGGGGATTTAGATATGTAAGGTATCAGGGCGTGGAAATCATGAGATGCCTAAGCTTGCGACAATGATTTTCAACACTGCCGGGGTTTGAATCTATTATTGTTATATTGGCATTTGGGATTTATTTTTTATTTCATGGGGGTGTTCATATTGTGTTAGTGGGGTAGTCAGCCATTGCACATGTTGTTTTCTTCAGGGTTGGGTTTAACGACATCTTGTATAGAAAGGCCATCTGTTTATTAAAGACTGTATTTCCCTTATGTGGTATTTATATAAAGGTTTCACTCTTATCATTTTGTTTTCAGTGTAAAATGATGGAATCACTTTCAAAATTAGTTCATGAAAAAGATGAAAAGATTCACTACTGGTTGACAGGTGTAATTTCTTTTTATCTAATGTAACACCATCTCTAGATAATCTGGCAGCAAGGATTCAGTATGGTGATACTAGGGTCATCATTTGTACTGTTTCTTTGAGGAGATAATATGGCAATGTAATTTTATATTCATAAAAGATTCCGGTAAAAAAAATCAAGGTGAAGGTAGCAGGATTTTATGTACCCTGTTTTTTTTACTGAGCTGGTATATTTGCAGACTGGCTTTTCTCCACTTGCATACTCAGCAGCGCAACTCCAGCAAAATATGCTGTACAGATAATAGACGACAGGCCATGAATAAACTTCAAATTCTTTAATATAGAGTGCAATTATGCCTCACTCCTTTGGTTACTGCAGTTCCATGGCAAATTTTGTATTCCCAACTGGACCAGGGTTCTTGAAATCTAACTGTGAACCACGGGTTAAAGAGCCAGAGGCTTGGCATACATAAAATAATACGCTTTAATAACGGATAGACCGTTTTATCAGTTCTTGATTAGTTCTTGATGTAGTAAATTCAAATAATGAATATAATTGTCATGTTGCAACCTCTGTAGATGATCTGGGAGCAAGGATCAGTGGTGATCGTCAACCTGACCCACGTCTCGGAGACGGACATCAACCGCTGCCGCTACTGGCCCGACGAGGGCAGTGCCCTCTACCACTTCTACGAGGTCCATCTGGTCTCGGAGCATGTCTGGTGCGAGGACTACCTCGTCCGCAGCTTCTATCTCAAGAACCTGGAGGTAATTCTCAAGTCATTCATTTAACTCTTTGTGTACCAAATGTGTATTTATTCACATGTATTACACACAAATCCTATGATGTGTGCTTCTGTTTGGCTGTCTAAAGGGTAATATCATCTTTTCTTGCAACTCGTGAATTTGATGCATTTTGGCACAAGTTCTACATGAAAGTCTCATTGATATGGGGAGAAAAGAAAAGAGGAAAAGAGAGAGCAGAAGGAGGGAGAGAGATGGGGAAGGGAAAGAGGGAGGGGAGGTAAAGAAAAAGGGAGATGGGGAGAGAAAGGAGGGGGGGAGGAAGAAAGAGAGCGGAGAGTGGAGTGGAGGGAGCAACAAAAACAGATGTGAGAATAAAGAAAGGCTAAAAAAGAGATAGGTTAAATGCGGGAGAAAGAGAGAGGGATAAGAGGTGAGAAGATGTAAATTGATTGGAAGTGTGCAGGTGTCCTAATTAGCAAATAGGACTCTGTGCTTGCACATTTTAGAAGGCCATATGTTGTCTTCATCAACATAAAAAAAAATGCAAATGAGAACATCGTTCTCTACGTTCATTGACCCCTACAAACCTGAACCCTATCCACAGACTGAGACCAGCCTGGGTAGTTTGTGACGTTCCTTTAATCAGAGCACTTTTTGAGCCGGGGTGATGTGCCATTTAAGCCCAGCACCTGCCAGAAGCTCAGAGCCAAATTGGAAATGGCAAAGTACAGAGTAAGGTTGAACCATAGATATAGTAATGGTTTTGAACCTCCTTGGGTTTGTGTGTGTGTATGTGTCCGTGTGTCTGTGTGTACAGCGAGCAGTCTAGTGGTGAAAACAAGAGTGGAGATGTTACAGGGGAGAAGGAGAGCAAAAGAGCTGGAACCAAAAGAATCAAACATAAGAATATCAAAATAGTAAAGGTAGGATAATGAATTACAAACTCAGATGAATATAAAAAGCATCAGATTTTCTGGAATTAGTCCACTATACCTACTGTAAAAATCAAAACAGATGAATGTCAGATTCAACTAAGTTGATCATGGAAATTGTACGATCGAGAAAGGTAAGCAATGTTATTAACATATGGTGATTCATTTTAGGTGTGATGTGTACCCAACCATTTATGCTTGATTTGGTAATATAAAAATTTAGTATGCAAGACACAGCATATACTGCAAATGTGGTTTTGACCTTTGGCACTTTTTCTGGGATGCAAACAGCTGTCATGCGCAAGATAAACAGGGATTAGCAACCACAAGGCAGACAATCATTTCAAAAACACCTGCAGTCCAACCTAATCCCATGCAATCCCTGCAATAATGGAGGGACGTGTAACACTAACAGGTGTTTGAATGCATGGGGCTGAACCATGGGGATTTACCCATCTCACCACAGGGATTTCTCTGCGCACGTAGATAAGTTTGCGCCAAGCGACCACAAAATGAGTCAAATGAGGCAGGCTCATCGCAAAGTTGCCAGCATTTCAGCACTTTTCCACACATTCACGGCATTTTAGTCATACGTCTTGCGATTTAGTCCCACTTCTGTTTTGGGGAGAGAGGAAAAGGAATGTGGTGTGATACACTGTGAGTGTATGTCTCGTCATAGACTCTGTTATGCCATACTGTCTGAAGAAAATTTTTAGCACTGGCTTTCTTTTATGCCTAATGTTATGAAAGCATGTAATTTATTACAACTTATTCAGGAAAAATGATCTTTCGCAGTTTTTTTTTATGATTTGGCATTGCAGGGGCTTGATTATCCTGTGCCTGACTAATGTGTAAATGCATACTGTACATATCATTCATTCTACATGCATAGTGTATGTCCGGATACATCTTTGGTTAGCATAATAATTATTTTGATTAGACCGTAGTAACAAGGTGTCTACATTTGCTCACACATAACCCAGCACAGCCATCCTTTCATACATCCTATGTTTCTTCCTTGTTCTTCCCAAATGACATTGACCAGTTAACGTAAAGCGTCATTACCGGAACATAATCACACATATGACATCACTTCCATCCTGTTATTATTCCTGTTTCTTCTCTGCTCTTCCAGGATCATTAAGCATTGACCAGTCCATGCAAAGTGTCAATACCAGATCATTACCGTTACTCTCACCTATCTGTTTGTTCTGTTTCTAATCAATCTCTTTGCACCCCGAGATTGATCTGCTAGGAGGTGTAAACCTTGCTCAAACTGTGGCCCTCCTTTCACTGCTTTTCTCCCTTCTTCCTCTTTCTTAAATTAATCAACAAAGATGTTTCCTATATTTTAGTTTGATAGAATTTGTACTTCTATACCTATTTTCATCATCCAGATGTCATATTGTCCTTCTGTGCTTCCCTCTTACCCATTCCTCTCAATCTCTCTCTCTCTCTCTCTCTCTCTCTCTCTCTCTCTCTCTCTCTCTCTCTCTTTATATCTGTGTCCCTCCCTCTCTTTCTCTCTATCTGCCTCTCTCTCGCTCTCTCTATATCTGTCTCCCCCACTCTCTCTTTAAAGATTAATTTCTCTTCAAAACCCAGAAAAACTGTACTGTAACCCTGTAGAGTAGGAGTTAATCTAGCCAATATTAATCTCTATGCTCTCCCTCACTTTGAATCTCTTTTAGACCCAGGAGACCCGGACGGTCACCCAGTTTCACTTCTTGACCTGGCCCGAGACTGGGGTCCCGCCATCACCCAAGTCAATCCTGGAGTTCAGGAGGTCAGTAAACTCCTTTCCTCACCCTTCATGTGTCCTCCAAAATGACATACTTTTTAATTAATGTTTTTGCTGTGTCTTCATGTTGCATTGTGTTATGATTACTGTAGAGAGTGGTAAGGCATGATGAAGTAATGTAAAGTTACATACAAGCACAAACTTTAATCATTTTGCTGCTTTTCAGCAACTTGAAGCAAGAGTTATGCTTTTCATGAATTAACTCTGCAGTGTATTATGTGCATAAATAAGAATTCTCCTCAATTATCATGTGCTGTTGCAGGGTTGCTGCACTCAAATCAGGTTTTTAGTTCAAAGTGAAAGGTGAAAATGTCCTTGTATTCCTCGAGGATGCCGATCTTTACCAGATGTGACACGATGTTCCAATCACGTCCCACCGTCCTCCCATGTGGTGCAGTTTTGATGATCCCTTTCTTCCTATCCATGTCAATCTGTTGTGCCCTGGAGGGGACATCTAACACATGTATATACATGAAGACACAATTTGTCACACATTTCTAAATAACAACTAGAACATCCATGTGCAATCGACCCTTCCCTTCCTCTCTTCTCCATTATTGTCTGCCGAATAACGTAGCCCATCTGTCCGTTCTATATCTCTTCCTCAACATCCTGCGTTGATCGTCACATTCCAGGATGCTGGAGATCACACATTTCCCAACAAAATTAGTGCTCATTAGGGATGTTCGCGCTTAAAGCAAGCGGCTTCTGACTTTATTATTTAACTCACTGGATACCAGATTCTACAAGCCCACAAGTATTAACACAGACATTGCCTGCTTGCCTGTTTGGGTGTTGCGTGGAAGTGATAATTGGTAAGAATGGAAGCATTCTTATTCAAGACACATTCAATTCCGGGATCCTGTCAAGCTTTGAGCTTCTTCTGCTGCTAACTATCCAACCATCTCACCTCATTAGACGAGGTTTAAATGTGGTTGAATAAAAAAGAATATGGGTGTAATATTGGGAAAGAGATTGTATGGCAAAGAATGACTGAAAAAGAAGTTACCTTTAACAATCCCAAGCAGTGTTTTGAACACTTTGATGAAAAGTCACATATCATTATCAAATTTTTAAAATTTGACCTCAGTTTCACATTTAACCCCATGATTTCTTATTTTACAAAACATCTATTAAAAAAGCTTATGGCAGTGCTTGTGCCTCTCCACTCATATCCTGCTCTTGCTTGCTCCATTGAAAATCTGCTTGGAAAAAAACACATTTGTTAGGAAGGAACTTTATTACAGGAGGAAGGTTCAAATTTAAATCAAATCAAAAGACAGCTTACACTTTCCAGAGTTTTCCTGATTTCCAACATATGTAAAGCCTATGGCGGTACCACTCCTAATCCCTCATCTCCTTGGGGGTGGGTGGGGGGAGGGGAAGAAAATGTGCCATAGGGGTAAGACCAGTGTTCCTCTGTGATCATGTGTTCCTTCTCACTAGATTGATGATCATGTAGAAGAATGATAAATTCATTATCTAAAATCCTGAAATCACTCAGAGGGGAAATCTATAATCTGATGCATTCCCTTGAACAAGCATGTGGTATACTGCCCTACTCTGCTGAAAGGAAGCAAGTCGCAATCACTCGATTTTTAGTTATTGATAGTTTTAGATTGACACAAAATTTCGAAAAGCGATATTTGTGTTACAGTGAGATGGTCAATATGACAAGATATGTTGTCATTTGCCAAAGCAAGTTATTTACATATTCTGCTCATTAAAAAAATAGTCATTATGTTACTTGCTTCCTTTTGTCACAAAAGGGGCAGCGTGGTAACATTTCTTTTACTGTCCATAATGAGCTAGTACCTGGTAGAGAACCCATGGGTATGAGACTAAATCATCACCATTCCCTTCCCCCCTCACTCTCCACTCTGACACGAATGTGGCATGGGACGCTGTGCATTCTCGTCTCCTTGGCGATGTTATTCGTCTCCCTCAAAGCACAAAAGGAGGCCAAAGTTGCCCACTCATCTGCCCGCGGGCAACATAGATTGAGAGATAGCTTTTGTCTATCCTGAATCTCTACCCCACCCATCTTCATCCGACCCTCTCATTCAGTGTTGAACCTTCCATGCCCTTAGCACTAGCAGAGTAGAGAGTGTACCTCCAGTGCATTTGCCTTTAGATAGAATCAAAGTGGTATGCGTTTACTGTTTGAGCACCAAGTGTGCATTTTATCATGAGTAATACACACAATTCCCATAGAGCAGCATTTTATCTGTCACGCAATGGGTTAATATCAACTGGTCGACATACCTTTTGGACAGACTTGTTGAAGCACTTTATCTACACAGATGTCATGTATATGATGTCTACCTCGACTTAAATATGCACTCAAGCAAGGGAAATAAAGTAGAACCCTTTGCAATGTTTTTACCTGCAACATAAAGGATGAAATAGCTCTTTCCGAAATCAACACACAAACCTGATATCAAATAAGAATTGGACCCATGCATCAATTGGTTTATTAATCAAGTCATTGCAGCCAAAGGCTGCATTGCGACAATATTAAAATGGTTAAAGAGCGCACAGAACAATTATGAGGTATGCCATACTTTGAACAATAATTCAGCTGAGATAAACAATGATATTACATTGTAAGCTTTGGTATTGTCTATTTTTTGGAAACGTGAATCAGCTGCGCTCAATTGATTGCAGGTGTTTTACCACCACTCCACCTTACCTTTAAACCCCCCCCCCCCACCCACCCCATTGCACTCCCACCCCCGCCCTGCTCCCAAACCCCCACTCCTCCCTCCCCTGTGCATCCACTTCATGTTCAGGAGACACGCTGGTAATGCTCGCTTCCTGCGGCACAAAAGAAAGAAGCCGCACACTCACCTGCCTGCAGGTGATGTAGATGGGTAGATAGGGGCGCGCTGACCTTTTTTGTCCCCAGCACGTTCTTCATCCCTAGCCTATCACCCAGGCTGTCTGCCATATTTAATCCGTGCTCTGCAATCAACAGGTCTAGCTGCCATAGACGATTAAATCGATCTCTAGTTCTTCTCGCATTCAGACAGACTAGCAGAAGTGGATCATTAGGTTTGTTAATACTTGACCCTAATGCATACAAGACAGCTCAAAGGAATTGGCAGTGGGTAAAGGGAAAGAGAAGAAAGGGAAGGAGCCGCATAAACCACAGTATATTTTGTCCAGGTCAGCATGAAACACGATGCTTTAGCCTAAAAAGCATCATGTTTCATGCTGAAGTGGACAAAATATACAGCGCTTTAAAACTGCGGCTCCTTCCCTTTCTTCCCTTTCCCTTTACCCGATGCCAATTCCTTTGAGCTGTAGTGTACTTATGGAAGCTGGTATTTAAAATATCCTACAGCCTGAAAGCAAGGCTCATTCAACCACCCTAAATGGTTCACATTCCCAGTAGAAGGATTTCAACAGCTAGGCCTGTCCCCATTGCTGCATCTTTGGTGTGGTTGGGCAGTGCAAGGGATTGTTTACCTGGAATCTACATGCGACTATGTTGAACACACGACTATACACATCAGTGCCAAAATACCTCTGCTTTCTATATTGAAGTCTACCAGTGTTTAGGTTACGGCAGAGTTCATGGAGAGAGTGGGATATTTATAGTGATATCAGCTGTTGACTTTACTTTGGCATATTTCTGTATATTATATACATACCACAGATGGCCCATATTCATAAAATAATATCTGCTGTACAAAAGCTCTTCATTACACTTGTCTTTACTCAAACATCTTTGTTAAAATGTTAGATACTAAAAGCTTACACATCAAGTTCAAATTTCTATTTGTCTAAACTCCTATAGATTAGTTGGTATTGGTCAACTAATTTCAGTTTCCCATTCTATTATTGGCCAGGAAGTTTTTGACAACAACCTTTTTTTTTGACCTTCAAAAGGGACATCTTATCTATCTGTACTCTGTATACATGACACACAATCGCACATACACAATCGCACATACACAATCGCACATATATAGCCTTACCCCACAACTGTGGCGGTATCGACATGAAAACAGCTGTATCACAAAATGCTGCATCACACGGACTGAAGACCCAACTAATCACAACCAGATTCTCAGTTCTAGGTGTGTTTATGTTTCAATTCAGTCTGTGCGATTCCGGGCCACAAGGGGTGTCCGTAATCGTTGCCATTTTAGGGATTGAAATTAGACTGGGCAGGGCAATGTGTGGGTATGACAGGAACAAAGAAAGAGGTTGTCGGAAGGCCAAAGAGCTCAGAAATAGCTTATATTTCCTGTAATTGTTTTGTTATTTAAACAGCGGTCAGGAAATTGTCAGGTTGTTTTTGGTGTTAGAAGCTTTTTGTTTGAGCATTGCATTATATTGAAGTTTTATTGTATCACACATGGACACTAACAAGCTTATATATGAACAATTGAGTGCCTCATGATTTGCATTTTAATTTTCCTCTATAAAGTCACTGTTGAAATTGATTTGACAGTTTTTTCAATGGCAATGCTTTACTATAACCAATTTTTCCAAATTACGAAATAGTGAATGTAAATGAAAACAAGACGACATAAACTTTATCTAGACACTCTAAACCATGAAAGAGATAAATTGATACCATTCTTTTTCTGAGTTCTTAAACTGAGATGTAAACTTATTCATGTTGTTATATAATTCTTAGACTGCAGTCTTAGACTGCAGAACAGCAGTTCAGCTAAATGTATGAAATTGTGATATTTTTAGATCAAGTATAATGTGTGGACTTTGTCAGTATGTTTAATGTCTTTCCTGCCATGTTTTTAACTACTCTGTAGTCAGTTGCCAAAAATATCTTTGGCCTAGAATGTTAATGGGATGGAGGTCAGTGGAATTCGGCTCAGGTAGATATAGATTCCAAAATTGAAAAAATAGTGAGGAAATAGTGAGTATCAAAGTCTTTCTGAACTTATGTACACTACAGCTCAAAGGAATTGGCATAGGGAAAGGGAAAGGGAAGAAAGGGAAGGAGCCGCAATTTTAAACCGCGGTATATATTTTGTCCAGTTCAGCGTGAAAACAATGCTTAAGCCTAAAATGCATCATGTTTCATGCTGAACTTGACAAAATATACCGTGGTTTAAAACTGCTGCTCCTTCCCTTTCTTCCCTTTCCCTTTCCCTATGCAAATTCCTTTGAGCTGGAGTGTATAGAAGAAGAAATCTCTATTGCATAAGTCTGTGCCAGTAATCAAAATTGTATTTACAGTGCTATTAAAGATTGAAGGTATAAGTAATATGCATCTGGAAACACCAAAGCAGAAATTTGATATGGCAGATATTAGTACTGACACTGGAATAAATATTTATATACTTTCATTACATTTTTTACACTGTGAAATCATACCAAACACTACATTAACTTAAAAACACAGAGAATAATTTCAGCCTATTTTTACACCTTGTCATCCACCAATCGTATCACAACTTGTATATTTGCAGCTCACAACCCTTGGAGAAAGTTTGTTTGATGCCAAACAGTCGAAAGCACTTCCCATTCCTAGCGGGAGGAAAAGTAAAGTGTAAAATTGGGGCAAAATATTAGGTTTCGTCATTCTATCCCTCTCACCTTCATGCTTATTTGGACATTTGCGTTTTGTGAATTTGCCGTCGTCGACGGGCCGCGCTGCACCCGACCGCCTCGCTGCGATATCTTCACGCCAAACCTTTCCTTGTCCGTCAACCCCCTGCCTCATTTCACTCTCTCTCGCTCCCTAATTTCATTTTTCATTTTCATCATCTTTGTATACACGGATTCATTATCACCTCCGCAAAGAGGGCCAAGAAAAGAGGGGACATACGTTGCCATAGCAATATGTTCAAGTCTCCAGATCGGCGGTTGTAGATGTTGTTGTTTTGTTGTGACTTGCGTGCCTGGCTCTTGGAGGGAGTGTTCTCATGTGTGTATCAAGGGAGAGGGCCTTGCAACTCCCCAAAGACCTGCCTCACCTCTCTCCCGTGTGAACAGATTGAATAAACACAGCCACTTTCCAGTGGCCCTTTCATACGTGATGTAAACATGGTCTTGATCTAGGAATATGTTGCATATAGATTTTTAGTGTTGGAAGGTATGATAATTGTAACTAGATAAAACAAAATTTTTCCTGTTTTTTATGGTAGAACAGTTCTGCAATGATTATGGCCCGTATGCTTGCATCCACATACTTTTGCCGATTGCCAATAGCGACAATTGTAAAGATGCCCATACAGATTCTTGTATGTGTTTGCACTCTCGATTCTTGTTGATATAAACGAGACTTGCAGTGATTGTAAGCAGTCTGTTTTAAATTATCTTAACGACGACTACTACCCCTTATGTTTAAGCATCTTTAATCCATACTACTCAACACCCACAAAGCATGCTTATGTTAACACATCAGTCTATTTCTATTTTAAACGAGGTGGATAAATTTGTACAAACTCTGATTGCCAGCCATTCCAGTGAGGTGTTGAGTGTATGAAAGTGGGGCATGCATCTTGTGTCACCTTGCTTACTTAATGTGTGTGTGTCAACTCAAACAAATTGAGCAGAACACAGAATCAACATCACCTTCCTTTAAAAACCTCTTTACGTCACTAGTTCACAGTGATTTTGTTGCGGGTCTTGTTATTTTTACATTTTGGTTTTGATAATGTTATTTCTGCCGCATATATGCGTTTAAGGTAGCCTGCTTGATGGCATTGATATGGAGCTAAATTATGAATGTGTCATCATCTGTTGTCATGGTAACATTGTGCACAATTTTACCATGTACATTAATCTGTAAACTACTGAATTACATTATAATCCCCACACAAGATGTACATTGTGTGATTAACATAATTGGTAAATATAACTTCATGTTGTAGCTTTACTTTTTTGTTTTTCTTCTGTGTATACATTTTCATTCATTCCACTCAATAATGTTAAAAATAAATTGATATCCAACATTTTACTCAGAGGAAACAATTAAATATATCTTTTGCAAAAGAAAACTTTTCTCACAACTCATGTATTTCTTTTAACTGCAATGACTGGGATCATTAATTGATATTAACAAATATGTTATGTTTAGCAATCCTTTTCAAAAAAATTAATTGAACTAATTCATTTTCACCTTTATGTTGTGTCATATTGACTCTGTTTTATCTGATACATGTATATAACATCAGGGGAAATTGTTTGTGATTTGTTTATAATCTGTACTAATTTATTAACTGGAATGTATTATCAGCTAATCGCATTAACGTAACATATGAATGGCCTTGTTTTCCAGTAATCAACTTGTAACTTCTTTTCCAGTAACTGGGGGATAGTGGTAAAGATTGTTGGACTCATAATTGTGCCATTAAAGCTCTGCAATGACCCCAGATTCAATTCTGTGATTTAAAAATCACATAATGGAATCATTTCAAAATGAACTAGACATTGAAATCAAAGAAGACTGGGATCGAGATTGATGACAGACTGTTTCTGCTATGATTACAGGCCCTTTAAAGGGATGGGTCACCCTGAAATTTCATTTCAATAAAAACAGATACATGAAAGAAACATATTAGTGAAAGTTTGAAGAAAATCTGTCAGAGGTTAAGAAGGTTACACTCTTTTTTAGTTTTGATTTTATGAAATTCTGTGCAAGGTGCTCTCCCATATGTTGTGTCCTATTTTTTTTCGAAAATGTTGATTTTCTCACAAGGATACGTATTCTCTTACTTGTGTATTTAATACATTATACTTCTATGAAGAATACAATCCTCTGTTCAAGACAGAAAAAGAGCAATTTATGGAAATCATACAGCACACAACATATGGGAGAGCACCTCGCATGTGATGTCACAAAATTAAAACTTTTAAAAAGTCATAACTTTCTCATCCTTTGACGGAGTTTCATCAAACCTTCACTAATGTGGTTCTTTCAAGTTTTTACTTTTATTAAAAACCAACTTAATTTCAGGGTGGACTATCCCTTTAACCTTTATTACTACTGCTCCTTAGCTTTAACCGGTTGCCTTCTAAATGCTTATATCACACATTTATTTTAAATGATTACAAAGGTTATCATTCATTCATTTTTGTTTAATCCTATGTGCAAGAGATAATATCATGTGTTTTGTTCAACCAGCTTCCTAGCATATATTCAAATTCCACTTTAAAACCAGACCTTATTTATATGAAATCCAAACTTAAAGGCCACAACAAATTGTGGTTTGCCTCACAAGACAACACATGCTGTTAAAATACTGCATCACTTTTCTTTCCTTCAATAGCAAAAGTAATTGATTTGATCACTGTACACAAATCAATGATTGACCACCGTGTTAAGCTTTTATTTACCACTGTACACATTTGCAATGGTAATTCACCAAATTTATTTGGATCAGCATTGGAAGAGTTTATAATGGTTATGAGTGAAATTTGAACATTTGTTTGAAAACTGGTTTACCTGATCCATCTGTTACTCAAAGTATGATTATGCATTTGATATAATCCATTATGATATGTCATTAGGCTGTTATCAAAGCCACTGTTTTAATTTGCCATTTGCACATTTGCAAGTTTGTAAACTAACATTTAAAAACCATGCCTGCCTGCCTTCCCTTGGATACATTGCCCGTGGACTAACTACCTACTACTACTACCACCACTACCACTACCCATAATCCATCACTCCCGCCTGCCCACTCATTTTTGTGTTTATGCAACTTTTGCGTTCCGGCGACTCAGACCAGTTGCATAGTCACAAAAGTGATTGGGACGGCTGGCCAACTAACATCTATGCAACGCCGTGTGCGACGATTTCACCAACCTACGATCATTCGTTCGTTAACTAACTCACTCTTTGTCGTGTGTGTGTTTTGTCGTCAACCTGGAGCGCCACACGCAACGTATCTGCTGCGCGACTAATATCGCCATCGTCTGGAGACTCCCGCTTCGGAAATCTAACCCACTCGTATACGATTCAGTATCAAATTGTTATTTTGGGATCATATTTTTTATAAAACCCACCTGCATATAAAGACCTTCACTTATGATTCCTTTAAATTCATATTCTTTGTAAAAATGTATTTGGCCAAAAATTAATACCCCACCCAAACACAAGCACACAATTCAGATTCCTAAAAATCATTTTTTAAATTTGTGGAAAGAACACTGAATTGCAACAGCCATGTTCGACTTTGCTTTATATTTCTTTTCTCTTTTTGGTATAAGCATTGTAATGCAAAAGTCACTCTGCTCAGGAAATTCATTTCATGTGCAATTTTGGCCTGCATAAAAAAGAGGGTAGGTTCAAATACAACGTACCAAGTATAGGAACAGCCTATAAAAAAGGCCTTTGTGCTTTATAGTCTGTTGAAAAGAGTTCTATGCTGTTGTCAGGGATCTTGTAGAGAAAGCCTGTCTACACCGGCTTTGTATGGTCTTAATAAGCAGGTGTTATTGTACACAAATGAATCGATTATATAATTGGGTATTTTCAGATTCATGTTGCAGATTATTACTGTTGTAGTATTTGTTTAAAAAAGAAGTAGCCTCCAGATCCAAGATTTAGATTTAACACTTATGTTCAATCTAAATCTTGGCTCCATTGCATGGTAGTTTGAGTTTTACTGTCACCATAATTGCAACTGGCTTGGTAGCCTTTATTAATTTTAATCTGTTATTACTAAGAAGAATGATGTATGACCGCAAATTACTTCAAAATATATCTTCAAGAGCGTGTGTCAACTATAAAGCGGAAGAACATATTACTGTCGGTGATGCATGGAGTGAACCAATCGTTTCACGCTGAGCCCCTCTCCAACGACCTCCACAGAAGTCATAAAACCAATCGACCATTGGCTGCGAGTGAGAGGTACGAAAAACGAAAACAACGACCGGTGATCAGTTCGCTCTCTGAGCTCATCATCATCATCATCGCGACCGTGAAGAATGGAGCTGCGATGACACACGAGGGCCAACCCTGGGATGAATCAGAGTTGATCACCCTGTCAACAAGTCAAACCATTGCTGTTATCACTCCTCTCACATTTTGGTTGGATTCAAGGCAAGTCAGAGTCAAAGTCAGGAGGTGAGGAATTGTAGAAGTCAGAGAACAAATGTATAACTTCTGACATCACATTCGTGATTTGCCTTGGCCAGGGTCCAGTCAGCGAGAGAGATGTTTGGTTGCTGTGGTAACACATCAAATAGTGACAGCGTGGGGGGGGGGGGTTCTGGTTTTCGCCGTCAATCAACTCTCCACGCGTTTGCTTCGGAGGGAGAAACGGAGGGAGTCATTCGCGAACTTGCGTCCAATTGTTGACTGATAACTCAATCAACTCCAAGGATTTTTATCTTGAGATTTGAGGGTCAGTTAAAGATTTCTGTGCTAAATATGTTCGATTGAGTGAGTACCCATTGAGATCAAGATTTGCAATCGGTGTGACACAAATTGCTAATGTGTTATCATTTCAGGCACCTAATTTTGAGTCAAGAAAATCTGGTTTGTGAATAATGTTATTAATAAAATGAGCAATGTTACGGCACTTCTCCTGTCTATGTTAAAGGAATGCTTTTGCCTAATAAATTTTAGTCTAAGCTTTATGCATTTCTTCCTCATTGCCTGTCCAGGTTAAATCTATGTGCATTTATAACCTATTCCTTAACTTAAACCTATGTGCGCCAGATAAACTGCTGCTCTATGGGATTTGTGTGTGTTACTCATGAAAAAAAGATGCATGTGGCTTACAAAGAGTTAAAGGTAAGGGATAGAACTGGTAAAGATCAGGTGACCTGCAATCACAGCAAGTCATTGCCATGACAACAGGTCACATTGCTGTCTGCTGTCAGGACCACCAGAAGGACTCGTCTCAACATAATCGTCAACTCACTGAAGTCAAATGAGATGGGACCCATGATGATGGCAGAAGGATCTACCACAATCACGGATCTTTACCACTTCTACCCCCTTGCCTTTGACTTTAATAGCATTACCTTAAAAGTCAGTGGGTATCTTGGGGGGTGTTTCATTCACCAAGCTGTTCTTAAGTTACCAATGACTTTATGCATGACTGGTGACCCTTTCTTATGCTACGTCAGATTCTCAATGATTTTGATTCCCATCAGTTTAAGTTGAAATCTGATCTTTGTAAATCAAAAATTCTTGTTAACAAGTGTCTGAATACAAAGTTTATGATTTGTCAAATTTGATTAGCTAGTGATGTTGGAAATTAACTCCCACTATGTTAAAACTAGAAAGCACAAAAATATGTCACAAGTCATAAGCAAAGTCGCTTATGAACAGCTTGGTGAAACACCCCCAGTTCATTTGTAAGCCTTCGTAAATTGATGTTGACACTTTTGTATTGTTATGGAAATTCTATTGGAGCATAATTTTTTTTCATACATGCACTGTACTTCCATCCTTCAAATGTAAATATAAATGTATTATTAAAATGTTTGCTTTTTGGTATCATATATGTAAGTATAGTGAAATCCCGAATAAAGCCAACCATTGCCTTTAATGGTAATTGTATCAGTCAGTGAGCTCTCTGAAATAGGTGTCATAAAATTAGAATGTAAATGTGCAGAGTAATTTTGTCAAATGGGTGTTGAAGGTCAGGGAAAGACTGTTCACATTAGCATGTTTTAATTTCTGTGGTGACACATATTACCCAGTGTGTGCACAGCCCTTTTTCTGCTCAAGTCAGGCTTATTCTGATCATCTGATTAAGGAGGTATGTTCTCTTTGCCAGGATTTAGGCAAGTTGTAAATATAGTATTTAATATGTATGCACACCTGCTTTTGTGCTTAAACTAAGGGTAATGTGTTTCCCATTTGTCTGTTCAGGCTTGTTTTGCCTTCTAAGGTATGTTCCCTTTGCCAACTTAACCCACTTATTTAAAAAAAAAAAAGAGCAATGCACAACCCCTTTTTTGTGCTGAAAGTGGGTTCACTTTGAGTAGGGATGATGAAGCAAGCTATAGAGGCGAGTGTTGTATCCCATCTAGGCCAGGCTTGTTCACATTACCAAAGCATGTTCTCTTTGCCAAGATTTAAGCAAGATGTAAAAACGAACATATTTGGTGCGTGCACAACCCCTTTTTTCTGCTGAGACTTTTGGTATATGTTGGTCCAATGCCTTGCTTGGAAGGAGGAAGGAAAACTTACTTGCATTTCTACCAAAAGGAAATTAAACAATATGATAGTAGGATGAGAATGTGAGACACGATAAGACACCTTCATGGAATGGGTGCTTCACCAACAAGACGGTGTCTTTTAATGACATACTATCATTTTCTTTTTCTTTGGCTTCGCTTTCCCCAATCAGTGTAAGATGTAGGGTTACATTTAGCATAACCTGACTTCCATCCTGTTGTATATTTTTATTCCAAACTAAAAATTCCTTGTACTCTACTCTAGTAAGAAGACTGGTCATTTTTTTATGCCTCCGCCACGAAGTGGCCGGAGGCATTATGTTTTCGGGTTGTCCGTCCATCCGTCCGTCCGTCCGTCCGTCCGTCCGTCCGTCCGTACGTACGTCCGTCCGTCCGTCTTTAAGTCCGTCCGTCCGTCCGTCCGTCCCGAATCCGTTTAGGCAATATCTTGAGAACCGTTCAGCAGATTTGCTTCAAACTTGGTACATGTATGTATTGCATAAAACTAATGAAGTGTGTAAAATTGGGGTCAAATCTGATTGAGGTCAAAGGTCAAAGGTCAATGAACTTTGTAAAAATTGCCCAAAAATGACCTTTTCCACAATAAATCCAAATCCAAGGATGCTATTCTCATTAAACATGGTACAAAGATGGATCACTTCTTGGGGATAGACTGGTGACATTTTTGGTAAAATTCCTGAAAGGTCAGAGGTCAAAGGTCAATGAAATTTGTGAAAATTTGCCAAAAATTGACCTTTTTTACAATAAATCCAAATCCAAGAATGCAATTCTCATTAAACATGGTACAAAGATTGATCACTACTTGGGGATATACTGGTGCTAAAATTCCTGAAAGTTCAGAGGTCAAAGCTCAATGAACTTTGCCAAAATTGGCTAGAAATTGCCCCAAACCCTTAATTTTTCACAATAAATCCAAATCCAATGGTGCAATTCCAACCAAACATAGTGAAATGATGGATCACTACTTTTGGGTAGACTGGTGACCTTGTTGGTGAAATTGCTGGAGAGTTCAAAGGTCAAAGGTCAATGAACTTTGCCAAAATTTAGCTAAAAATTGCCCTCAAAGTGATAATTTTCAAAAAATATCAAAATCCAATAGAGCAATACCAACCAAACATGGTGAAAAGATGGATCACTACTAGACTAATGACATTTTTGGTGAAAATTCTCAAAGGTCAGGGATCAAAGGTCAATGAACTTTGCCAAAATTGGCTAAAAATTGCCCCAAATAGATATTTTTCACATTGAATCCAATACTAATGATTCAATTCAAACCAAACATAGTACAGAGATGTATCACTTCATGGAGGTAGACTGGTGAAGTTTGGGTAAAATTCCTGAAAGGTCAATGAACTTCACCCAAAATTGGCTAATTTTAAACGAACTTGATACAAGGATGGATTTAGACAGACTGGTTAGATTGGAAGTCAAAGAAGTAAGAGGTCAAAAGTCAATGAACATTGCCAAACTTAGCTAAACTTGAAAAAACAGAATGTGATATTTTCATTTCACCTAGGACCAATGGTACATTGCCCACCAAACATACACATTTTCTGAGAATAGCAAAGAGGCGGAGGCATATTTATCGACTGCGTGGCAGTCGAATTGCTCTAGTTTTCTCTCTCTTCTTATTCTATCTGTATTTGGGTGAGCTGGAAAAGAATTTGAGAATAAGTCAACTGAAGCCAGATCCTTTTTTAATAGTTTAGATTAAAAAAATGTATGACAGCCTGAAAGCCAGGCTAGATTGTCAGTCTAGACAATGGGAGGTTGATGTTAATCTGTCTTGAAGTTGAATACCTAAAGCACATGGAAGGAAACGTGATATTTATTCATTCATTATACACTATCTCTTTGAATCTTTATGTTCAGGTCTGATGTTGAAGGTCTTTCTCTCTCTCTCTCTCTCTCTCTCTCTCTCTCTCTCTCTCTGTCTCTCTGTCTCTCGCTCTCCCTCTATCTCTGTCTGTCTCTCTCTGTCTCTCTCCATCTCTCTCCATCTCTCTCTATCTCTTTTTCTCCCACTTTCTTCCATATGCCCCATGACTCCCACATTTCTCTCTTTCTCTTTCCCTGCATCTCACACTCATAACTCTTCCCCTCTCTCTCTCATACATATGTACATGTACGACAATTTCACAAGTACATGTATTTCTACATTTTGTCAATAGCTTTCTCAGTGTTGACTTATACTACAGCTTGTAAACAAGCAATTTGAAGAAGAAAAAGCTGTTGAAGGCATACTTTTTATGTTCCAGAAGTTCAACTTACAAGACAGATGATCATTTCTTACAGAATAATGTCAAGAATGAGGTCTCATTAAAGAGATGTTTTCATCACGTTTTCACTGGGTGGGAAATTAGATTAACTTTTTTCGATGATATTGAGCAAGAATTACCCCCTCACGTGTCAGGGAAGACAGTCCTGGTCATTAAGATACACATCCACTATCACACAAAGCACTCACCGCTGTGGCCTTGAGGGTCCCTAGAGAACACACAGCACTCTCGCTTCACCTTACTTAACTCGTTATGCCCCATCAATGCATTTTTGCATACAGCATACCATTCATACAGCATAATTATGATCATACCACTATTATTACCAATGAATCTCTATAAGAAAGTTTCCAGCGAGCCTCTAAAAACACTGTTCATATACACTGAGAAGGCCATAATATTGCTGTGTTTTGGACCGCTGGACTTTCTCCACATCCCTAGCTAGTGGAAATATGGATGCAAATACCACATTTTCGAATGATTCCCATTCATGTATGCAGCTGTTGTTAACGCATCGGCAAAATTGCCACAAATGTTGCGCTTATTTTGCGGCTAGGTGGTGAATCTGAATAGGGTTGCACACGCCCTAGAGAACAGTAGTTAATGTGGCAGAGAAAGTGTTAATTCCATAAATAATTTCTGAGATTTAGTGACAAGCAGCTCGTTGGAACCTGTGTAACGGGTGATGAGAATGAAGGATGGATTGGGTTAAAAAGAGTGAAGTAATTAGAGGTTGGATGCGCACCTGAAGCTGCCAGTCTCGTGCATGGGCTTTCAAATCGTGTGGCTTACCATACTACAAGGAGACTTGGCAGATGGGGATTTAGTGGTAACAGGAATATAGTCCTGTGGGACTACACACTGAATCTGACGCTAATTAACACAAAGTGGTTATAGCTGCTTCCAGAGAATCACATTAAACCCTGTCTTTCCAGCGAGGCCGCGTCTTCAAATTTCCCCCTTCCTTACTCTAAGCTTGTTTTCCAGGGTAATAAATTTGTGCTGTCACTTTCATCTTATGTGGAATATACATTGTAGGTTTCATAGGCTATTACGATTTATTGCAAATTGGGATATCCATAAATCCACGCTTAGAACAGGCAGATCAAAGTTGACAGGTGAGTGACAGACACTCAGTGGATGATATGAAAAATATTTTCCAGAAGTGTTTATATTATGTGACAAATTGGTTGGATGTGATCATTTTGAAGACAGTTAATATAAACTGAGGAAACTAACCTAGACATGCCTGTTCACCCCACCCCCTTGCACACACACACATGCACACACATGTACACACACACACACACACACACACACACACACACACACACACTCGCACACACACACACACACATACACACACATACATACACCTAAACACACATAAACACACACACATATACACACACAAGCACACACATATATATATATGGGTGCCATAGCGCGATAGCAAAGGTCTGACAAAGGCAGACTAAGCACTGAGAAGGGAGGGAAGATGAGTAGTAGTCTTGTCATCACCAGACCAGATTATAGCTCTGATAGTTTGAATTTCAAACAGCTTGATGTTAGCATGAGGACTCCCCTCCCCTCCCCACCCTTACCCCTACCCCACCCTTACTCCTACCCCACCCTTACCCCTACCCCACCCTTCCCCCTACCCCACCCTTACCCCTACCCCACCCTTACCCCCTCCCCACCCTTACCCCTACCCCACCCTTACCCCTACCCCACCCTTCCCCCTACCCCACCCTTACCCCTACCCCACCCTTACCCCTACCCCACCCTTACCCCTACCCCACCCTTACTTCTACCCCACCCTTACTTCTACCCCACCCTTACCCCTACCCCACCCTTACCCCTACCCCACCCTTACCCCTACCCCACCCTTACCCCTACCCCACCCTTACCCCCTCCCCACCCTTACCCCTCCCCACCCTTACCCCGACCCCACCCTTCAACCTAGCATGCTGGCATATCCTGTGGAAGACATAATTGACAAGTCTGTTATCACCTGCTTGGCTCAAGTTCCCCATAATCTTTCATGGAAAAGGTTGGGGAGAGGGTGGGGGTGTACAACTATGCTCCCCCAACGTGTTATATTGTCTATTGAAAGCCCGAAAGGCAATAAAGATGAATGCATTGAGAACCAGAAGGGCACTCACATGGCAACATTTTGATTTTCGACAGGTTCATTCTTTGCTCTGAACCAACGATATATATTTATTATCGTGGAAATGGGGAAGGAACAAATCCTAGGACCAAACCTCAACCTTACTCCCACAGTTAAATGTCATGCATCATTCACTTCTTGACCTATAAACCTTTTCCATGTTTGATATGTTAATCAGGATTTTTGTTGTTTCTACCCTTTGTTTACAAATTGTTGGAACAATTAATCCGAAGATGGAACCTTTGCCTTCGTCCCACAGTTATTCATGATGCATCATTCACTTCTTGAACTATAAGCCTTTTCAATGTTCAGTATGTTAATCATGATTTTTGTTGTTTTCTCCCTTTGTTTACGCTGCAGAAAAGTCAACAAATCTTTCCGTGGCCGTGCTTGCCCTATCGTTGTCCATTGCAGGTAAGATGTGTGATGATAACCTGTTTAACCTCTCAATATCAAACACTGATGGACAACCTCCATAGCAATGGCAACTCAGTTTCTTGCATATGGGACTGAGGAGTTTAAGTGTAATGGAAAGTAATGATAAAGATCACGCATCCCTTCATCGTTGCATAACTGTACTGCAATGACCACTAGCTTCATGGTTGTTTGACTTCAGGATGTCTCAAGATGGAATAGTCATAAAATGATCTAGTCATTGAAATCATACGAGACAGGGAGCTGAATCTTAAGCACTACTGTCCCTTGGCTTTACAATGTAAGGTGTCCTCTTGAACAAGTTCTTAGACCAAATGGTCTGGGAATTTAAACTTCATTAGTGAATGTCTTGTGACACGCAGTTGACCAATAGGTTTACATGATTATTAGTAGGTGTTGTATAGTTGTGCATAGGGAACCATGGAAATCTATCCGAGTGATTTTGGTCTGATGAAGACAGCTAGGTCGCGAACACCAGCATATCTTTTTACACCTGTGGTCTAACGAAGACACAATTGGCACTATATCCTCATCAGGCTTATTTCCAGGATCAGAAATTAAGACGTTATCTTGCAGCAGAAATCTCTGTCATCACAAAGCCCTGAGAGTGGCTTATGCCACCCAGACATACCCTAGGGTGAGAGTGAGACAATAGCCCATTGTTTTACAAGTTAACTCATCACATGCCACGTTTTGCATTTGGCAACGGTTTAACACACTAAGCTCATAGAGACTCAAGTCATATGGTATGAAATGAGTTTAGTTCAAGGCTTTAAAGCCAGTTTGAGTGACTGTAGCTGGGAGGGCAGTAGATTTCCTCTATTTTACAGAAGGTATTTTCAGATTATTTAATCAGTCAGGGGAGTAGGTTTTGGAGGTTACGATGAGAGAGTCTTACAGGCGGAAGGTTATTCTGCACCGGTGCAAGAAGTGGAATAACCCTTTGTGTACCAAATGTGTCTTTTTTCACAGTCAAGTAATACACACAAATCCCATAGAGCAGCAGTGAATCTCGCATACGAAGGTTTAAAGGCTTTCACGCGTCGTACCCAGGATATATCCCTAGCGAGCTGCCATATTGCGTATGCCGTGCGTTCTGTGCTAACGCACACTTACCCATGTGTATTGTTTCTCGGGCACTTAGACATTTACCCGCCTGGTTAGAATGCACGATCCTTACCAAAGCTAAACCTTCAGCCCTGATCGTGGCTAGCCATTTCGCTGCATGCCGCAAATAAGCGCAGCAGCTAAATAGTGACGTCTCCCCACGGAATCGACACGTGAATGCCTTCAAACTGAGCTTTTATGTGATCAACCAGTGTCCACTGTCCCCTAGGAGTTGATAGCTCTACACTAAAGTATTCACGCTGCCTATGCCCCTCAGAGGATTAACTCTTTCAGTACTAGCATTCATAGTCCTATGTCAAGTACAACACTATTTATTACTTACGGGAATGCGAGGGTTTAAAAGGTTGATTTGTGTACATGCTACCTGTACATGTGTTCATTGCATATGTAGGTAGATTGAAATATTAATAAATACTATTTAGAAGGTAGTTATTATGTAACACTTTCAGTAACACCATGTGGTTGTATTCTTTCAGATAATTGACCCCCTTATGGGGTGAAGAAAGAAAAAAATGATTTTTTTTATATTTTTCTGACATTTTTTTAGCTTTCTTTTTTAGTTTTCTTTTTTTTTTAAACTAAAAATAAATGGGATGGAATGGAAGTAGAAGAAGAGTGTGGTGATGAGAGTTGTGAACTAATCACAATGTAGTTATACAGAGAAAAGAAGAAAGAAATGAGAAAGGCAAAGTGTTGAGAAGATAGAGTAAGTTTTGCAACTAACTACTAGTATAGGTTTCTTTCAAAATCTTATAGAGAGGGTATTATAGTCTTGGCGTTTCGGGCAGTGTGCTCTGTCATCATACGGAGAATAACTTGAAGAAACTGATGAGATTGATGTATGTTCTTGAGGCTAATAGCCAAGGTGTTGGACCGATCCTCTTTGCCCGTCCTGTGGTATTGTCTTACGTGGCTGTCCATCATTATGCCTCTCAATGGCCGGACGTTCAGGGATGGGAAGAGGGGGGATTGGGGGTCCATCATCGGGGTGTAAGCTTATCCCTCCCGGCTGAGATGTTCCTTTCAGCGCTTGCTCCATCCATGGTCTCATATGGCGATGGGGAGGGGATGCCATTGCCATGTTTAGTTATGGCTGACTATTAACCATCTCAGTACCAATCATTGATAGGCCCATGCCAATCACATCATGATTTATTGCTTATGGGATTGAGAGAGTTAAATGCTTGTAAGAACTTTTAATGAGACATTGGGAAATGTTGGAGGTTATGTGTGGATGTGTATGTGTGTGTGTGTGTGTGAGGTGCTTGTCGATGCTTGCAGGGTGGTGAGGAAGGGGGAGAAGGAGAAGGAGGAGGGGTGACAGGAGAAGAGGGCTGGAGGGGAGACAGGGACAGAAGAAGGAGAAAGAGGGAAAGATGAGGAAGAGAAGGAGCAGAATAAAAGGGGAGCAACATATAAACAGAAGGAGAGACAAAAGAAGAACAACAAGATGATAAAGAAAGCGGGGAATAGAAGAAGGGAAAGAAAACCATGGCAATGGATAAAGAAGAAGATAAGATGGTCATGAGGATGGTATCGAGGAAAGTGCAATTGGGAGAAATCTACAATAAAAGACATAATGACAAGACATAAGGTAAGAATATTCATAAATAAATTGGGTTCATATCCAAATTCATACCAGAATGATATAAACATACAAGGTACAGTCAATTTGTCACAATGTATATAGTTCAATTTAGCCGAGTATAGCAGAGACAAAACTGTTTTACTTGAAGCGGATGAGTGCTTGTGTTGTAGCACTCCTACCACTGGAGGCCACACATGCACACCAGTCTATATTTATTGCAGTCGTAATCATGCCTTCCTAAAACTACTGAACTACTTCCTATCTAGATTATAACAAATTGTATCTGAAGGGGAGAAAAAAAAACAATGATTCTCATCAATAACTGCCTAAGGCGTGTTTTGGAAGAGAGATGAATTGTAGTTCAAAGACCTGTTTTGCTTTTGTGAGAAAATGGTGATAGGGGGAGGTATAGATAGAAATGACAGCCAAGGTTGTTGACTGACGTGGGAAGGGATGGGTAGGGTGAAGAGAATATGATGGCCATTACCTCCATAGGTCATTATTTCAGCTAGTACAATGACAGACAGAGAGAGGGCAGAGTGAGATAGAAAGATATGTATATATATATATAGAGAGAGAGAGAGAGAGAGAGAGAGAGAGAGAGAGAGAGGGGAGGGACGGAGAAAATGGAGGGGAAGAGAAAGAGAGATAGGAGAAAGAAATATAAAAAGTGATAAAGAGGAAAGGAAAGAGAGTGAGGTAAAAAATGAAGGAGAGAGGGGGGTCGTATATAAATATAAAGTGAGAGCGAAGGGAGGAAGAAATGGTTTGTCATTGTCATTGTCATTGTCATTGTCATTGTCGTTGAAAGAACAAGAGTGTGAGTAGAAAAGAGAGAAACATGTATAAATATGTAGTATGAGAGAGGAGAGGAAGGAAAGGTGAAACATGAGAGAGGGATAGACAGAAAGAGTGAGAGCCAAAAAAAAACAAACCAGAGGGGTGGGGAAGGGGGGGGGGGGGGGTGAGGGAGAAGTGAGGGGGAGGGGAGAGATAGAGAATGGGGGGGGGGGGGTGTGTTACACCCACAAATGTAATAACGCCCACAAATGTAATAACGCCCACAAATGTAATAACACTTTACCCACAAATGTAATAACGCCCACAAATGTAATAACACTTTACCCACAAATGTAATAATTTCACCCACAAATGTAATAATGCACTTTACCCACAAATGTAATAATTTTGAACCACCCACAAATGTAATAATCACTTTACCCACAAATGTAATAATTTTTAGGGGATATTTTGTAGAGTTTCTTCAAAACTGAAACCCTGTACTGATGCATCGGTATAGCGCACAGTCTTTATTCCAGACCCAATTATAGGCCCGATCACCTTCTCTCTGTGGAATAACGTGAGAATGGAGCCTAGTCTTTCCTCCAGACCTGAAAATTTCAAAAATAAGAACTTAGTCTTTTTTCCAGACCCAATAATTTAATTTTTGGAATCTACAAAACCAAGGCCCGATCGTCTTATTTTTGTGGAATAACATGAGAATCGAGTCTAGTCTCTCCTCCAGACCCGATAATTTAAAAAAAAGAGAGCGTATTCTTTTTCCAGACCCAATTTTTTTCATTTTTTTTAAATCTTCAAAACCAAGGCCCGATCATCTTATTCCTGAGGGATAACCTGAGAATCGAGTCTAGTCTTTCCTCTAAACCCGATTATTTAAAAAATGAGAGCGTAGGCTTTTCTCCAGACCCGTTTCATTCATTTTTTAAATCTTCAAAACCAAGGCCCCATCATCTCACTCCTGTAGAATAACATGAAAATTGAGTCTAGTCTTTCCTCCAGACCTGGTTATTTCAAAAGTAAGAGTGTAGTTTTTTCTCCAGACCCAATTATTTCATTTTTTCAAATGTTCAAAATCAAGACCCCGTCATCTTATTCTTATGAAATAACATGAGAATCAACCCTAGTCCTTCCTCCAGACCCGATTGTTTCAAAATTAAGAGCGTAGTCTTTTCTCCAGACGCAATTATTTCATTTTTTCAAATGTTCAAAATCAAGACCCCGTCATCTTATTCTTATGAAATAACAAGGTAATCGAGCCTAGTCTTTCCTCCAGACCCGGTTATTTCAAAAGTAAGAGCGTAGTCTTTTCTGCAGACCCAATCAATTAACTTTCTAAATCTTTCAAACCAACACCCCTTCATCTTATTCCTGTGGAATAACATGAGAGTTTCTAGTCTTTCCTCCAGACCCGGTTACTTTAAAAGTTAGAGCGTAGTCTTTTATCCAGACCCATTTAATTGATTTTTGAACCTTACAAACTCAGACAAATCATCAGATTCTCATGGAATAACATGAGGATCGAGACTAGTAGTCTTTCCTTCAAACTCTGTTATTTCACAAATAAGTGCGTAGTCTTTTCTCCAGACCCATTTATTTCATTTTTGAAACCTTAGAAAATAAGACCATCATCATCTTATTTCTGTGGACAATAATGTCAACATCTTCCAAACTTAGACCCTGACTGTGATAAATCAAATGTTTAGAGCGTAGTCTTTCCTCGTAATTGAAATTTAAAAACAAATCTTCAAAACTAAGATCCTATCAACTAATTCCGTTTTTTATACAAAAAATACAACTCAAAAAGTCAAGCACTTTGAGTATGTACATAATGTGTATATAGCTCATTATAAATACTCATCATTATCGTCATCTTTTCTTGGCGATGGATGGCATCGCCTTACATTGTTACATATGTGGATACAACACATCTCAGTGGTCGGCGGTCACACAAACTGACGTATCACTCAAAATAGTACATATATATACTTGTATATATCGCACAGAGGTGGGACCGATTCGATGGTACGTTGACTGTCGGCTATTCTTTCAATCATCTATGCCTATATTCTAATGGTCTAATTCAATGGTCGTATAGAAACAAAGTAATTGGATAAAATTTGGGCGATTCAAAATCATTACCTTTGTTGGTAAAGGGCGTTACTACGTTGTGGTTGAAACTATTGCATTTGTGGGTATTTGTGGGATTTATTACATTTGTGGGTGTCTCGTACACCCACAAATGTAATAACACTTTACCTACACATGTAATAATTGTAATAATGTTTTATGGTCACTAACTTGATGTCTTCTTTTTTCGACGACCAGTGAAATCCAGGATATTTTTGGGCGATAGAATATTTCCATGATTAAAAAAAAAATCCGTCCATGATCAACGATCCATCACGTCGGTTCCTCCTGTCTGTGTTATATGACCATTTGGACTGATTCGTCAGTTCGTGTGACCACCGAACAATCATTTATTTGCGACGTGTTGTTCCACATATGTAACAATGTTAAGCAATGCCATGCATCGCCAGGAAATGATGATGGCACTGAGGACTACTTAGAATGCACTAAATCCACCTTATGTAGATGCTCAAAGTACTTAATTGAAAAGAAAAAAGAAAAAACAGGAATGAGATAATAGCCCAGCTAACAAAAAAGAAACGTGCATATATGCATACATACTCACACATGCATACATATACGCACACATACCCTAATCCTATACTCACCTATCCTAATCATTTCTCACCCTATCCTTCTCCTATCGTATTTTAACAACCTCACTAGTACTACGGCAATATGCTCTACAAAATATTGCACTCAATTAGGTGGCATTTATGTTTTTAATGTCTTTTGTGGGTGTACGAGACACCCACAAATACCCACAAATGCAATAGTTTCAACCACAAACGTAGTAACGCCCTTTACCAACAAAGGTAATGATTTTGAATCGCCCAAATTTTATCCAATTACTTTGTTTCTATACGACCATTGAATTAGACCATTAGAATATAGGCATAGATGATTGAAAGAATAGCCGACAGTCAACGTACCATCGAATCGGTCCCACCTCTGTGCGATATATACAAGTATATATGTACTATTTTGAGTGATACGTCAGTTTGTGTGACCGCCGACCACTGAGACGTGTTGTATCCACATATGTAACAATGTAAGGCGATGCCATGCATCGCCAAGAAAAGATGACGATAATGATGAGTATTTATAATGAGCTATATACACATTATGTACATACTCAAAGTGCTTGACTTTTTGAGTTGTATTTTTTGTATAAAAAAAAATGGAATTAGTTGATAGGATCTTAGTTTTGAAGATTTGTTTTTAAATTTCAATTAAGAGGAAAGACTACGCTCTAAACATTTGATTTATCACAGTCAGGGTCTTAGTTTGGAAGATGTTGACATTATTGTCCACAGAAATAAGATGATGATGGTCTTATTTTCTAAGGTTTCAAAAATGAAATAGATGGGTCTGGAGAAAAGACTACGCACTTATTTGTGAAATAACAGGGTTTGAAGGAAAGACTA
Source organism: Arbacia lixula (assembly GCA_963669155.1). Lineage (NCBI taxonomy): Eukaryota > Metazoa > Echinodermata > Echinoidea > Arbacioida > Arbaciidae > Arbacia > Arbacia lixula. Next base: position 6,231,737 of record OZ022589.1, read on the forward strand.
CTAGTCTCGATCCTCATGTTATTCCATGAGAATCTGATGATGTGTCTGAGTTTGTAAGGTTCAAAAATCAATTAATTGGGTCTGGATAAAAGACTACGCTCTAACTTTTAAAGTAACCAGGTCTGGAGGAAAGACTAGAAACTCTCATGTTATTCCACAGGAATAAGATGAAGGGGTGTTGGTTTAAAAGATTTAGAAAGTTAATTGATTGGGTCTGCAGAAAAGACTACGCTCTTTCTTTTAAAATAACCGGGTCTGGAGGAGAGACTATAATCAATTCTCATATTTTCCCACAGGAATAAGATGTTGGGGCCTTGGTTTTGAAGATTTAGAATGTTAATTAATTGGGTCTGCAGAAAAGACTACGCTCTAACTTTTAAACTAACTGGGTGTGGAGGAAAGACTAGAAATGATTCTTATCTCATTCCACAGGAATAAGATGATGGGGCCTTAGTTTTGAAGATTTAGCAAATTAATCAAATGGGTCTGCAGAAAAGACTATGCTCTTACTTTTGAAATAACCGGGTCTGGAGGAAAGACTAGGCTCGATTACCATGTTATTCCACAAGAAAAATATAATGGGAACATTTGAAAAAATGAAATAATTGCGTCTTGAGAAAAGACTACGCTCTTAATTTTGAAACAATCGGGTCTGGAGGAAGGACTAGGCTTGACTCTCATGTTATTTCATAAGAATAAGATGACGGGGTCTTGATTTTGAACATTTGAAAAAATGAAATAATTGGGTCTGGAGAAAAGACTACACTCTTACTTTTGAAATAACCAGGTCTGGAGGAAAGACTAGACTCAATTTTCATGTTATTCTACAGGAGTGAGATGATGGGGCCTTGGTTTTGAAGATTTAAAAAAATGAATGAAACGGGTCTGGAGAAAAGCCTACGCTCTCATTTTTTAAATAATCGGGTTTAGAGGAAAGACTAGACTCGATTCTCAGGTTATCCCTCAGGAATAAGATGATCGGGCCTTGGTTTTGAAGATTCAAAAAATGAAAAAATTGGGTCTGGAAAATGACTACGCTCTCTTTTTTTAAATTATCGGGTCTGGAGGAGAGACTAGGCTCGATTCTCATGTTATTCCACAAAAATAAGACGATCGGGCCTTGGTTTTGAAGATTCCAAAAATGAAATGATTGGGTCTGGAAAAAAGACTAAGTTCTTATTTATGAAATTTTCAGGTCTGGAGGAAAGACTAGGCTCCATTCTCACGTTATTCCACAGAGAGAAGGTGATCGGGCCTATAATTGGGTCTGGAATAAAGACTGTGCGCTATACCGATGCATCAGTACAGGGTTTCAGTTTTGAAGAAACTTGACAAAATATCCCCTAAAAATTATTACATTTGTGGGTAAAGTGATTATTACATTTGTGGGTGGTTCAAAATTATTACATTTGTGGGTAAAGTGCATTATTACATTTGTGGGTGAAATTATTACATTTGTGGGTAAAGTGTTATTACATTTGTGGGCGTTATTACATTTGTGGGTAAAGTGTTATTACATTTGTGGGCGTTATTACATTTGTGGGCGATTATTACATTTGTGGGTGTAACAGGGTGGGCAAGAAGAGGGAGAGCAACTCTGATCATGGTCATGATCATGTGCTTGTGTGTCCGTAGGAAGTGAAAGGGGAAGGAAGTGGTCACAGTGGAAGCAGGAGTCAAAGGGAAGAACGAAGGACGTGATACATTGGTAGTGAGTACTCATCACACTTTTGTTAGCACCTCATGTTTTTGATTAAGCAACTATCAACTACAATTTATTAGAATAAGGAAGAAAATGAGTATGCACAATGCAGCCAAGTTTTATTTGCAGAGTGAGTTGTGAGTAGGAAATATGCAAAGATGTTCTGTTCCTCAACCATATATCCCTTCTGTAGACTTTATGCATTGCTTCTAAGCAAAAATCAATATCCCAACTACTGCAAATCTTGCAATTTGTATAAATATGACATTGCATATGTAGGTATGTAGGATGTTATCTACAGTAATAGGTGGACTTGATAGAGTAACTAGGACTTACTAGATATGTGCCATAGGAGATAAAATAAGCCATACAAATCATGTAGAATGTCTCTTTTTTCCTGATGCAGGAGGGTTCATTGATAAGGGATTAGTAAGAATTGATAGTTGGGTAAAAAAAAAATATGCCTCTGCAAATTGGCAACTCTGACTGTCGTCTTAAGGCAAAGGGAATGCCTAATTGATGAGATCCTGTGAAGTTTGATGAAAGTTCACACCGAGTAAACATATCAATTCCATTTCCCTCAGCCAGCGGTCTACTTACAGGTGTAACGCGATATTTCCACTCATCGTGAAAATATCACAAAATACTCTACTTTGTTTTCTAGACCTTATTGTGTCTGGTGTCAAGTTTTTTGGCTGTCATGAAGTTAGCTAGACAAGTTTTAGTCATCAAGTCACCAAGGACGGAATAGACTATGCATCATGATTAAACAAAATTTGACCAAAATAGCGCGCTATGTTCGGATCACAGAAATTAGTTGAAGTTGAAATCGCATCTCCACTAGCCTAAACAATTAAATAGTGTGATATTTTGCTGACCCACATTGGAGCTAATCAAGTCAAGATCTGTTGTTGTTGTTAGGTTGAAGCAGTGTAATTCTGTATACTATGTACTCAAACTTATTCAACCCTCTGTTATATCTGTGACCAAAACTATTTTATGGGAATTTTTTTTTTATATGATACAGTGCTATATGTTATCCCTTTTCTCTTGACGACACAGTTCATTCAGTTTTTTTTCAGGTTTGAAAATTAGTGTTGTGTGTAACTTCAAACTAAGGTAACTCGCTCTTATAAGTGAATCGGGAATTTCAAAGTGTCCTTGAATTCAGGATGTGAAAGATGGGTGAGGGAGTGTTTTATAGACAGGATGTTATTCATAATGATCTTTTATTGATTTTTGTATATGCGATATGTGACACACATATCATTATAAATAGATGACATGACACATACATGTAGCTATGATTGGAATGTGGATGCAACATTCTTGAAATATTGCTTGATTTTGATAAGCCTATGGAGGAGGAAATGCAAAATTGAGCAGGATCCCATTGAACATGTCTGAAGGAAATGTAGGTTTTATGGCAAGCATTTTTTTTCCTCTCTCTCTCTTCTCTCTCTCTCTCTCTCTCTCTCTCTCTCTCTCTCTCTTTCTCTCTCTTTCTCTTCTCTCTCATCCTCATTCTCTCCCACTTGCCCCTATCATCTCCCCTTCATTCAATTTCTCTCCTATGTAATGTCTCTCCTATGTAATGACTTTTTCGTCTCAATCCTTCTTTCTTTCTATCCCCTTCTGTCAACGTTTCTTCAATCTTTGTTCCTTTTTTTCTCTTTTTCTCTCACTCACTGTGTACTTCTCTTCTCTCTATGTTTCTTTTTTTTATCGTTCTTGTTCTCACCCTCTTGTCTACTTATGTACCTCCATGTTCCCTCCCCCACTCTCTTTCTTTCTCTCCCCTTATGTCAACTTCTCTTCTCTCAGAGTTCCTCTTTTCTCTCATCCTTTCCCGCACCTTTTGTCTTCTTTTACCCTCCATGTTCCCTTTTTGTCCCACTCTCTTCCCTCATTGTGATTCCTTTCTTTCAAGTTTTCTCTATGTTCTTCACTTTCTTTCTTTCTTTCTCTCCCCATCTGCCTGTTTCTCTTTTCTCTGTTTTCCCTCCCCCTTTTCCTCTCTTGCTACCACCTCTACACATCTACTTTTGTAAGCTCCATCACAGCAAAGTGACTAAGGCCGTGGGTTTGTAACAGGGGATGGCTTGCTTCAAAGTGTAGAGAGGAGTGTTGGTGATTCACAACTTTCCAGCAAATAGCGGAAATGTTCCAGCACTTGCGTTTCCCCGGAGACCCCAAAAAAGAATGCATCACAAACATGGGAGAACACATCCTGTCCAATCTCCCAAGGTTTTTTTCTCCCTTAACCTTCTCAGCTAGTACTAACCATTGACAGCCGCATGTCGATTACAACACCATTTATCACCTGTGGGACTGAGTGGGTTAACTCTATTGAAGATTGTAGTGTGGAATCGTGACTTGTCCTCACACGAAGCCTTGAGAGAGGATACTTGATCTCAACCTTGGGACTGGTCCTTGTGGTGAAGCTGGAAAGCTGTCGAGTCATGATGTCAGCGTCTGATGTCGATAGGTCCGGCAGCCCGCAAAGCCACATGCAATCCCCAAACTTTCATGTGTTTTTTCAGGCATTCATCATTAGTTATTGTTGAAATCCAAACTTATGCAGTGGCCTGTTCCAATATTTGTCATTCTAAAACTTGTTCCATATGAGTTGTGTTAGCAGCTGGTGTGTTATGTGACTTCTGGACAGTTATGAGATGGTATATTAGCAAAAAGAAGTGAAAGATTATAACAAATTTGTGGTACTGTATATATTTAGTCTTTAACTCTCCAGATATATGAATAATTGAAGTACCGCCAAGTATCATAGAGCTACAGGTGATAAGATCTATCTGAAGTACATTTAAATAAATCAAAGAAACATACATTTCTGTCAAGCTTTTTGCATCTATTATTTCTTGAACATACATTCTGTGCTTCTTTTTAATATTTGTGGCATATGCAGATCATTGTGAATCCTTCACAAGTTTAGAAAGTCTATTTTTAAAACTGGAATATAAGCAGCACAAGCTGCAAGCTGCATAGGGGAGGGGGGGTAATAATTGCATAATTGCATATACTGACACAAACTATCATTCAAAAACATGACTAACATTTGTTAATTCTGCTCCTAATGTTAAAAAAACATGATTTTGCATTTTCACCCTCAAATCCTACCTTTTAGACCCTTTGGAAAGAGTGTGTTAATATGAGAATGATTATCTTCCTGATTAGATTCCCACTCACAGGGGAAAACTGACAATTGCCAATTGCACATTGGAAACTTCTCATTAGTTTTGTCGCACATTGAAGCCAAAGTAACACATCTATCAGTGACAAAGGTTTATTGCACAGGTGAGGAGGGTGTTAATTGGATGAAAAAACATTCTGGGCTATTCATTAACATGTTGATCACCACATTCCTTTTTTTTTTTAAAGAGGAACAACATGTGGGCCCTGTAAAAGAAGCAAAATGAAACAGGCATATTATAGGTTATTTATGGAGTTCAGGCTGATGTTTTGATATGCATCATAAAATGACATATAAAAAGTACAACATGAAGGTAAGAGGGTATTTTAATAATTAGCCAAAGGCTTCTGGGAGATAAAGTACTTACCAAACTACATTTGATGATTAGAACCAAGAGAGAAATTAGAACAGATATTAAAAAAATATAGTGATCTAAAATTAGAATCCATGAAATTGATACAGATGATGCAATTTCAATTTATCAAAAAAAGGAAAATGAAACATGCAGAGTAAAAATAATTTTGACAGATATACAATATATCTTTCAACATGACTTCAATTTGGGAAATGCAGAGGAAGAACAGCAAATTTTCATGAGTATTCTTTCTTCTGGATTATTGTTTTATGTGTTTCAGAAGGGAAATTACAAGAAAAGGGTGTGCGCTATCCCATGGGGCAATGGGAGGTCCGAAGAGGGGAGCTTAGGGTCAGGTGTCCATTCAAACATTGTAGAGATGATGCGTGAATTTATTCTCTGGATACGCTTTGTCTCAGAGAAGCGAGGAGAGCCTACGATTTGCGTCCTGACTTTGCACAAAATCTAAAGCCTTGCTAATTCAATTGGCATTGTAACAGGGCTGGAAGAATTAATTAATACCTGTAATTGACTGCTAGAGGGTGCGTAGAGCGGGCTTAGAATTAGAACGGAGGAGAGAGAGAGTCGGGAGTGGGGAGGATGTTGCATAATGTGCCTAAAATATCCTGTTTGGAAATAATACAAGCCATTGTTGAGCCCAGGGCTAATTGAGAAGTCATGTTCACGCTCTATCGGATTAAAGGGTTCCCTTGTTTTCATTTACGGGGTGTGGAGGAGAGGGGTGTGGGAGTGGGAAGGGGTAGGTGAGAGGGGAAGGGGGGAGGAAGGGAACAGTCGATGACGGGAAGAGGTGAGAGAAGAGGAGGGAGATGGAAGAAAGGTGAGAGAGGGGAGGAAGGGAATAGAGTGGAGAAGGAAAGAAGTTAGAGGAGAGGATAAAAGGTTGTGGATGGACAGAAGGGGAAGGAAGGGAATAGCAGAAGAAGGAAAGAAGTGAGAGAAGAGGAGATGTAATGAGGAAAGGTGAGAGGGGGAAGAGTCCAAGAAGGACATAATTGAGAATAGAGGAGAGATAAGGGCTGGTCAGCAGGGATGAGGGAGAATGGTGAAAGAAGGAAACGGGCAAGAGAAGGAAAAGGATGAGAGGGAGAATAAAATAATGAAAGGTATAGTGAGGGGTGGAAGAATGGAAGATATGAAACACAGAAGAGTCAAAGAGTCTGAAAGGGTATGAAGGAGGCAGGTGAGAGGGGGAAGATTGGACAGGGTGTGGGGGTAAAGTTGAGGATGGAGTGTGAGGAAGAAGAGGAAAGGATAGAGAGTGATAGGTAAGGAGGGAAGATTAAAAAGGAGAGAGTAGGTGAAGGGGAAAGTGGCTGAGGAAAGGGATAAAGAAATGAGGGTGAGGGCTGAAGATAAAGGGAAGAATGGGGGGGGGGGGTTGTATGTTAGAATGAGAATTAAATAGATAGATAAGTAAAGAGAGTGTGAGGGGATAAATTTTAGAGTCGAAGACAAAGAAGTAGAAGTGTTTGAAAGAAGATCAGATGAGAAGCAGATGATGAATGTGGTCATACAATTCCCTGTATTGTTTTCAACCAGGATAAGAAATGACAAAGAAGGAGGAAGGGGAAGGTGGAAACAGTGGCCAACTTACCGCAAATGTGGTCATTGCAAATCGCCATGCACGCCTCTTTCTACTGCCAAGGGGCATGACAGCGCAAATTAGGCATGTTGCGAAAACAGCGTGGGGCGAGGATTAATTCAAAACATTGCATGTTAATGTGGTAATGTAAATCTAATTGTAGATTCAGGGGCCTTTGACAGAGGGTTTCTGTCAGCTGTCAGCCAAGAATTGAGTTTGGATGGATTCAATTTGCAGGAGTAGCACAATTCACATTATGCTCATTCGATTTACAAGCTTTAAATACTCACGGCCTGCTTTCACTTATAATGCCATGATCACCCATGCATGAGACACATACACATAAAAGAGTGTGAAAACTTGAGCTCAGCAGTGAACAAAATAAACAGGAGCTCACTGTCCCCTGCAATGAACGAAATAGCCCCTTCTTATAAGAAAGCAGCCCAGAAATTATTATTCTCATAGGTAATAACACAATGCATAGATCAGGGTATTGTTCCATGACATCAGGCTTTAAGCCCAATCCAGATTATTTTAGTTCACTGGTGCTCAGTATTCATGTCCAGTACAATTGGGTCTGGAGAGTAAGGCTAACTGAGTCATATGCATGACCGATAGCTATGCCTATTCTCCCCTCTCAGACCCAGTTAATCCAAACAGTGGCATTCTCACACACACAAATAAAATTGAAATGAATTTATTTATTTCCACATAGAAACATAATATACAAGAACATAAAATGATTTAGTTTTCATGCATATATACAGATAAATGAATATAAACAGATATTAACAAGATCAATATAATGCATGTAGAAAATTTGAAATCAGATGACTGCTTGTACATTTGATTTACAGAACATTCATAACATATTACAATGTGGGGGAGCCTATAAAAAAAATGAAGCTTATAGGGTTATAAGGCTCCCTGTAACAATACAATTTCCTTTTCAAATCTGTTCTGCTCTGTGCTTATGAACCAATGCCAAGCATCCATGTTTGAGGAATAAGTGAGAAGAAGTTTGGAAAGGAAAGGGGGCGATGATGGGGTGGTCTCCCTTTGTCAAAATTGTCTTGACAGTCTTGGAGCAACCCAGCTATGTTCAGAAAATGATTGAGATGAAAAGGAAATGAAAGTCTGGTTTGGAGCTCAATTGGGCATCATCTATGACAGACAACTTTCAGTTTCAAGCTAGATGATTCATTCCATGTGCACGATGCATGTCAAATTAAAGGACAACATGACCCTAATAACAAATTCATTTGTGGGTCACTCCATGGGGTTGGGGCAAAGTTTTCATGCAATGTCCATGTAATGGAGGTATCAACCTTTGCAGTTCACCATGAAGATCAATTCAGATGTGGCTAAGTTTTGAGATGTCAATGAAAAATTGCTCTCTTTTCTCAGTAATAGACGTTACAATTGGAAATCTTTCGTGGATTTGAAGCAACAGGCATACAAAATCTACCACCGTTACATGATATCATATTGTTTTTACATAGACAAGAAATTTTCATAAGTCAAATTGCAATATGCCATGGTCTTTGAGAAATAATACTTCCTATAATTTCCTATGATTCTAATGCTCAATGAGGCTGGTTGGATTATTTTGGCTGTACTGGAAAAGCGTTGAATAAAAACGATTGTTAAAATGAGCAGTGAAATCATCAGTTTTCTAATGTCACGCTTGGCAACGTCTTGTCCAAGGAAAATGGCAAAATAGAAAAAGGCAAATATTAGTTTCTTGCATATAAATGTATTGGATAACTGGAGATGGCACTCTCAGTTATCAGATCAAGTGAATAAAAAAAATATATAATTTGCCAAAAATGTCTTTCCTTTTATCTGATATATTTTCTACCAAACCATAGGTTTTCTGCTTGTCTCGGTTTCTGCCTTTGATTTGTGTGTTGAGGGTTTTATTGTGCTTTAGCGCTTGTGCCACAGCAATGCACATAAATCCCATAGAGCAGTCATTTTCCTGGTACACAAAGGATTAAGTTACTTTGGGCTATTGCGCTTTAAAGACATGGTGTCCCATTTGCGACAGTCATGAAACTCGGCAGGAATCAGCAGTATACCCAAATGATAATGTGTATGAAATCTCTCAGTCATAGCTTCACAAACATGTTCAGAAAAATTGAAAATCTTTCCTTGTTGACATTTGAAATGCAGCGAGCATAGTCTTGATTCATCATTGTATTGTCCCTCTCAGCGCACGATGCATGCATTGCTCCAATTGAATGCATGCACTGTTGAGCGGACCAGTGCAGAGCATAGCGCACAGCGGTCTCTGGTCTCTGGGCTACAGTTTTGGATGACCAACCCAAAACCTCCTCAAAATCTGCTGATTACTTTAATTTTGCTAAAAGCTAGCTCCCAGTTCTGTTATTGGGAGGGAAGTTGTGATACAGTATCTTCTTCCATTTTCTGTGGTTTTTACACAGTTGTATGTTTTTGACCTGCAAAAGGAACACCCTGTCTTTAATGTGCTAGTGCCTTCAGAATGAGAGGCTAGGCTGTAGAGTAAAAATGGAGGATGATGGACCGATTATCATCTAGTGCCAAGACCAAACTAGGTATTCAGGGCAAAGAGCCAGAGACCTCACGCTCTTTATATCTCATATTGATGGGTAAAACATCTAGGGTAGATAAGGTTAGATTGAAAACATCTAGGGTAGATAAGGTTAGATTGGACATTATCCGCCAGTTGTTGGGATATGGGAATGTCAGTGGGACATATCCGCCAGTTGTTACGGTGCAGTAGACTGCCATGTTGTGGTTTATTTGCGATTGTTCTAGCAATGAATATGATTAGCTATGAGTGTTTATTAGTCAACATCCCCAAACATGAATTGATTGAATGATGTTACAGAATTGAGGGTTAAATTTAAACAGTCATCAGACTTGCAATCGCGTGAGAGGGCCTGTCTTGAAACTGTGCAGTCCTGAAATGTTTCTGTCAAGGCCTTGTCGTAGTAATAGAAAGCACAAGGCTCTTTCCTGTGTAGTGCATTTGAGTTATGGTGCCAAATTCATTTCGCTTCATGAAGAGAAACAGGGGAGGAACATTTTGAGAAATAACAATAGGGGTGAGATGGAGAGGAGGGGTGCAGATGGGAGGGGAGTGGGTAGATAATTTGGATGAAGATAGAAAGGGGGGGGGTGATTGAGGGGTGGGGCGGTTGAGATGGGGTTGGAAGAGAGGGCAATGGGAGGGATAGATGCAAAGAGAAGGTGTGTAGCTTCTACATTAGATGGTTCAATTGCAATGCTAAACGCACACTTCACTTCGCTCAGTTATAGATGACAAACGACGCAAATCAGTCCAAAATGCATTTATGTTGTCCTTTATTCAAGTCAACGCTCCGTTGACCCCGATGAGCGATCTTATTCCAGTGCTACACTGGACAAGTGTGTGAAGAACAGGTTGTGTGTGTCACAAGCGTGTGTCTGACAACCGTGTGGTTTAACTGAAACCAAAATAATATAATACAATAATTAATATGCGAACATATCACAACACTTGAGTAACATGTCATGCTACATGAATAACTAATATTTGAGTTGAAACTGCAATATCGAATGGACATTTCCCTCTAGATTAATTGACAAACTTGAATTAACTTAAGTTGAATAAACACAAATATTTCCCTTTTTTATGTGCAACAATTATTCCTGCAAGAATGCTCCATGGTTAATGATTATAAAGATGATGAATAACTTAATCTCAAACAATTGACTCTATAGTGATCAATCTGTTCCTTGAACTTATTGTGTTTGTAAAACAAGTACTTATCTATGTATACTATAAATCAAATGTTCCTAGCTGTTCACATCAACTCCCATTCCTCCCATTCGATCACTCTATCATTTTCATCCACTAATATCTCCATGAAACCTCCATGACCACTATCTCAGCTATTGACCCCATTTCCCAGTATGCCCTGATACATGTCTCCATCCCCCAGACATGTTTACATAACATAACCACCATCGGTACTGTGTATAATCTATAGTGTACATTATTGTTATGAGAATAAAGGCAGTTGCCACTCAGACACCAACCAAGCAAGTCTTCCAGTTTTCCTTCTCTTCTCAATACATAAAAATGGCGACGAGGATGTAAGTGATCTGAACCAGCAGCACGTAGAGCCTTCGGTGCTCGGCGGGCCCATGCTGGGCTGCGCCATAAAGGAGAAGGAGGAGGAGAAGGGAATTAAGAGGACCGGATTGGACACAGACGACGAATACGAGTTAGCAACAAAAGAGACTGTAATAAAGAAACAGCAGATCGATCGAGAATGACGACACAGCGACTTGAGCCACAACGACATTTCCAGCCCACTGCATGCGGCTACATTCATGAGGACCTGCAGCTACATGACAGCTGGGTGCCTGCAGCGATGACGTACGGCCACATACGCCCGTACCACGACTCTGGAAGAGAAGAATGATACACAAGCTTCGTACGATGACGACTGATGACGATGACAATTCTGGCAGAGGAGTTCCAACTACACGAGCTGTAAACTAGATCTCTGACGACGCCGATGACGATGACGATTCTGGCAGAGGAGTTCCAACTACACGAGCTGTAAACTAGAACTCTGACGACGCCGACGACGATTTCAGCCCTGAGCTGCGGCTGATGAGCTGAGGACCTGAAGCTACGCGACTAGCTGGGTGCCTGCAGCGATGATGTCCGGCAACCTGCGACAAGATGTCCTGCGTAGTAAGCCCGCGACAACCATGACAACGAGAACCGAAATGACCGATGACAACACGTGACAGCGATGACTTCACGACGAAAGCGAGAACTGAGATGACTATGATGACAACGGGAACCGAGACACGAAAGCGATGACTCCACTACGATTGACGACAGCGCGAGGACAACGAACATGATGACGAAGACCGCGATGATAGCGATGACCGAACAACAGACTGACACTCGATCCTGATAATTAATGTATGATATTCTGCCGTAACAGCACGCTCAACGCGCAATCACGAGAACGCTCGCCCCATGCATAATTACTTTAAATGGACAAGAAATTGAAAGAACTTGAACATTAATGAATCCACCTTGCAACTGTAAAAGTTAGAACTCTATATGCATATTGGACTTCAACCAGAACTTGATTGGACACAATCTCAAAGGACAATCCTGATTTCTGAATTGTATCATGTTATGTTTTGACCCTGTGATTTCACAGCGTATCGAATGTCCACGTTTGCATTGTTGTATGTCAGCCATGAATGTTCTATCTAATTCAAGGGGGAGATACTCTGTAGATAAACATTCAGAATTTCGCAACCAATGTACACACGTTGATCCCATGATGCCTTTGAAGATTGCATAATCTGTAACCGTCTGTCTACAAGATGTTAAATTAATGTTCTTCTGTGAAGACTTGTTTCAATGTTAAGCGTAGTTTTATCATACCAAGAAGAAATTAGTTTGAACAATCCAAGGTTAGTTTATACTTAAAATGATGTTAAGTTTCACTTATTTTCTCTTATAACAAAAGGAAAAGGAGAGGAATATCAAAAAGTAGTAACAGAACGATACAAAACTGAAAGCCAAACTTTGCTTATCTGAAACACTTAAGGTATTGAGAGTGTTCATTTTTTTCACATGTTCAGAGATTCACTTTACCGGAAAATTAATGATGTACTCAAGTTAGGTATGACATGTTACTCCAGTTTAATTGTACCTTCAATATATTGGTGTTGGTCGGTTGAGATACTTATGTAAACCACTTATTTGCAGTTTTTAATGCTAACCAAGCTCTCAAAGATACGATTACTTATTTCCAAGTAAGGATGATTTCAATAAGTATGCACGTACAGATGTAAGCTTAAACTTTGTTTTATAGGTTTTGATTGAAAGTCTGTACTCGTTACATGGTACATGTATGGTCAACACAGGTCAGATATGTTTCAGTATGTAAATTAAATACCTTTTCAATATAATCGTGCTGATCGAATGAGTCTCTCTCAGGACACCCCATAGGTTTAGCTGGTATAGATATAAGCATGGTACATTTCCTAGTAAGGATTTTGCACTTGTTTATCATGTACAGATACAGCAACTTAGAATCTCAATCAGAATAATCAATCAATATGTGCCTTGTGCAGTTTAACAATTCGACGTCATTCAAGTTGACTCAAGTTGAAGCACATTATTTTGTTGTGGTATAGATGATCACTTTTTGTAAGAAGGGGAGGGATATTGTGTTTGTAAAACAAGTACTTATCTATGTATACTATAAATCAAATGTTCCTAGCTGTTCACATCAACTCCCATTCCTCCCATTCGATCACTCTATCATTTTCATCCACTAATATCTCCATGAAACCTCCATGACCACTATCTCAGCTATTGACCCCATTTCCCAGTATGCCCTGATACATGTCTCCATCCCCCAGACATGTTTACATAACATAACCACCATCGGTACTGTGTATAATCTATAGTGTACATTATTGTTATGAGAATAAAGGCAGTTGCCACTCAGACACCAACCAAGCAAGTCTTCCAGTTTTCCTTCTCTTCTCAATACATAAAAGAACTGAACATACAACACTCTAAGCGAATTGTTTCAACCATGAGATGTCACTCTGGCATTCCAGTATAATAAATCTTTCCTTAACATCTACTCTCGTATTCTAAACGCAATATGTACTGCTTAATATACTTGATCAAATACTACTTGATACAATATGTTGAATATATCGAAGAATAACTGTATATACCTCTCTCATATAGCAGAGGTAAGATAAACCTTACATTGTAAATTACAATCTTCATCTATCTCTCTCTCTCTCTTGTATGAGATTACATATTTCTACTGCAATAACTTCATATTCTACTGCAATAAGGCAATTCCTGCAACATAATACTGTATAAAGAAGATAAATTGAACTCACCAACTGTTTTGAACCCGTTCCTGCATTGATTTCCAACTATAGCTACTACAGCTGAAAATGTACAAAAATGTGACTTCTCTCCTCCTTCGTCTAAAGAGCAAGTGAATTTTGTTTGTGCTTGACCAGTGTATATAATTTGGGCAGGGCTACTCCTCTGGGTGCACATCACACAAAGAACTTTTCTCTCTTATCTATGACTCAGCATACCAAGGCAGTGAGAGTGCGGAGTTGTAGTTGGAAGTCAAGTGGTCTCTTTGTTAAGTTGTTTACAAGTTGCTACTGGACTTTCGTTTTGGGGTATTGGGTGTGCATTTATTATGAACCCCACTCCCACTCTATATACATGTACACTGTATATCAGTATGATGACAGAAAATAGTGATTTCACTCATTACCAACAAAATGTGACAAATCTGCCGCTACATAACCGACCCCAATGAACCGACCTCAGGAGGATCATTCTTATTTCCTTTAAAGCGGCATTAATACAATCACGATATCACCTATTTTCATACCATTATATCCATAATCTTCAACCATACTTTGTTGTGATTTGTTGTGATTCACTTCTTATCTAAGAATTGATAACATGATACATAATATCATATCTGCTTATATCTAAATGTTTCTCATATTCGAAACCAGATGCTAGTTAAATACCAAATGAACTAGCTTACATTATTTCGGAAATAATAATACGACAGTACATGCTTTAAACCATTACCTACTTTGTGTACAAATCTATTGTTATGCACTTACATACAAGTCTATACATTTACATTCAATTTCATAATTACGAGCCTAGTTTGCAATGATGATCGCAATGCATACCTCAAGCAAAATTTGGCTGTACTTGATTATGTTTTCATGGCTTTGTAGCGTATGAGTTCAAGCGAACGCGCTATTCTAGAGAATATCTAATTTGATTCAAGAAGGCATAGTTTTGAAATTGGCCGCTTGAAGGACTTGGTGCCTACTCGCACATCAACTTGGCGGACAAATCCTTGCTTGTCAGGGTAGGTGCTAGTTACTCTACCGAGTGCCCATTGTCCACGAGGTGTCCGATCATCTACTAATAGAACTAGGTCATTAACGGCGAAGTTCTTTCTTGGCCGTGTCCATTTCTGCCGCTCTTGCAATATGGGCAAGTATTCCTTCACCCAGCGTTTCCAAAATTGGTCGGCCAAGTACTGCACTTGCCGCCATCTTCTAGCGCCGTAGGTATCATCTTTTGAGAATATACCTGGAGGCAGGGGTGAAGCCTTTCTCAGAAGGAGCAGATGGTTTGGGGTCAGGGGTTCCTCATCCCTTGGATCGGAACTTAGCTGTGTGAGAGGACGCGAATTCAGTATTGCCTCGACCTCTGTCATGTATGTCGCCAGAGCTTCATCCGTCACAAGTTGCTGCCCAAGGAGGCTCCGCAGTATCTTCCTTATTGTGCGGATGATTCTTTCCCAGGCCCCACCCATGTGACTTGCTCCTGGCGGGTTGAATTCCCATTGCACTCCTTTCTGACTAAGGATTCTCCCGATCCTTCCTTCATTGAAGGATGCAAGGCTTTCTCTTAACTCGCGTTCTGCCCCTTTGAAGTTTGTACCGTTGTCGCTCAGTATCTTCTCCGGATGGCCTCTGCGATTCATGAACCGACGGAGGGCGTTGATGAATCCATCCGTATCTAGTGAGCCTACAACTTCTAAATGTACTGCTCGACTGGCAAGACAAGTGAAGATACATCCGTATCGTTTTCTTGTGGTCCTGCCTTGTTTCACAAGAAATGGGCCAAAGAAATCTACACCTGTATTTGCAAAGGCTGGTTTGTCTGGCGTGACTCTGGATGGAGGAAGATCTGCCATGAGTTGTTGGCCACGGGGCGCATTTCTCTTCTTGCAATCGAAACACTTGCCAATAATGCGACGCACAGTGGCTCCTCCTCTCATGATCCAATATTTCTCCCTCAAGGACGTCCATGTGAATCCTGCACCAGAATGCCCCACCTTGATGTGGTGATGTACCACCAACAAGGTTGTGACGTGGTGATCGTGAGGTAGGATGAGCGGGTGTTTCTCATCTTCTGTCACTGGCGCTGAGCCTAGTCTTCCACCCACGCGCAATAGCCCATCTACTATGACTGGGTTCAACTTCTCGAGTTGATTTCTGCGTCGAGGTATGCGCTCTGAGTCATTTGAGCTTTCAAACTCCGTGGGAAATGTATGTCTCTGTACATACTTGATTATGTCCCTACCTGCTTTTTCTGTCTCTTGCGTGGACAAATTATCTGACTTCCTAGCTCCACTCATGTCATTTGTCGCACGGACCCTCAGGTAGTCTTTAAACCGTGCCAGCCAAGCGACTCCCCGTTTCAGGCGATCCCATGTGGAGTATCGCATGATCAATTTGTCGATTGGATCTTCGGAGCTGGTTAAGTGGGTGTGACCTCTCTTGACTTCTGGGTCTTCTCGCAGATCATCAGAGAGTGTTCTGTCACTCACTTCTAGGACAGAGGGCGGTAGTGGCCAGCGGCTCTCTGGCTCTTTCAGAAAGCTTGGTCCACAGAGCCATCTACAGTCACTAGTCATCTCATTTGCATGGAGACCTCGTGACCCATCATCGGCAGGGTTTTGGTTCGTTGGGACATGCCTCCACTGTGCTGGATCGGATACACTCTGTATCTTTGCCACTCGATTGGCAACAAAGGTATGAAACCGCCTACTTTCATTTCTGATGTACTGCAGGACCGATGTCGAGTCTGTCCAGAACACAGTGGAGCTGATCGGCAGTCTTAGCTCCGATTGTACTGTTTGGCTCAATGTACAAGCCAAGACAGCTGCTGACAGCTCCAATCTTGGGATAGTCAGCGCCTTCATGGGGCATAGCTTTGTCTTGCCCATTACCATGCTGCAATGGATGTCGCCCCCCACATCAATTGAGCGCAGGTATGCCACGGCAGAGTAGCCGCGCATTGATGCGTCACAGAAAACGTGGAGTTCATGTCTCTCCACTTCCTTTCCAGAGAGAGGGGTCAGACATCTATCTATAGCCATGTTGCAAAGATATGGCAGCTCTGTCAACCATTGATGCCATCGCAATGATTCTCGATCCCCTACTTTCTCATCCCAGCTCAGACCCTGAGCGCAGATGTCTTGTAGGAGGATTTTTGCAGTCAAGACGAATGGCGCCACAAACCCTAGAGGATCATAGAGGGAACTCATCGTTGAGAGTATACCTCGTCTTGTAGAGGGTTTGTTCTTTACTGCGACCTTGAACCCAAACTGGTCCGTTTCTACATTCCAGAGGACTCCTAGAGTCCGCTCAGTTGGAAGTTCACCTAGACCTAGGTCAACAACAGATGATGCCCTCTCAGACTCTGGAATGGTTTTCAGCACTTTTTGGTTGTTGCTTATCCATTTCGTTAGTCTGAAGCCACCCTTCTGTAGAAGATCGCGCAGCTGTGCTGTCAGCTTGATGGCTTGTTCTTTTGTCTGTACTGATTTCAGGCAGTCGTCCACATAGAAGTTCTCCAGAACCGTCTTGACAGCTTCCTGATTGTCATCGTTCTGGTTATCTTCTGCCGTCTTTCTGAGGGCGAATGCGGCACAACTGGGTGATGACGTAGCACCAAACAGATGCACAAGCATCTGATACTCACGTGGTTCTTCCTGCAGGTCACCATCTGGCCACCATAGGAACCTTAGGGCATCGCAGTCTTGCGGTGACACCTTAACCTGATGGAACATGGCCTCTATGTCCGCAACCAACGCAATCTTGTCTTGGCGGAACCTTGTGAGGACTCCGACCAGACTGTTTGTGAAGTCGGGACCCTGCAAGAGTTGACTGTTCAGCGATACCCCATGGTGTGTCGCTGCGCAGTCAAACACCACACGCACCTTGTTGGGCTTTTGCGGGTGTACCACCGGATGGTGTGGTAGATACCAGACCCTGTCGGTGCGATCTGTGCCCGCCTGATCCATTGCTGATGGCACTGCTTGTGCATGGCCCTTCTCTAAGTAGCCATTCAGCGTGTCTGCGTACATTTTCTTCAGATTTTCATCTTTATTGAGTCTTCTTTTCAAGTAGTTGAGCCGTTTTTCGGCAAGGACACGGTTATCTGGCAGATATGGGTTTTCATGTTTCCATGGCAGGTCAAGCTGATAATGGCCGTCCACCTTCTGAATGGACTTCTCCATTAAGGCTCTTGCCTGCTTGTCCTCCCTTGATTCACCGACACCTGTATCTGCAAGTGTGCCGGCTGAATCCATCTGCCAGAACCGCTCCACTTGTTTTTCGAGAAGGTCATCTTCTTCTCCGAGGAAGGCCGTTCTAAAAACAGATTTTCCTCTCCCTTTGTTTTCCCCTTTTGTGGGCCCCATTACAGTCCAACCTAGCATTGACCGGGTGGCATAAGGCTCTTTCCGGCCACCACGCCGTTCCTCGATGACCCAGAATGCCTCTGGTACATCGCCACCTATCAGAAGCATGACTTCACTCTCCTCAACTTGGGGGAGAGAAATGCCTGATAGATGAGGCCAACTATCGATGTCTGTCTGTTTTGGGAAGCTCTCTGTGGACACTGGGAGTCTGTCCACAGTCCAGACATCATCTAAGGAAATAGGATCTGTATTTGACTCCTCAATACCGGATACAGACAGGCTAACCTCCCTTCCCTTCATCCTATGGCTCTGTTGGCTAATCGTAGTAAGGGAGAAATGTTTCTCTCTCCCTTTCAGGCCTAAAGCCTCGGCTAGTTTCTTGTCGCACAGAGACACATCGCTCCCATCGTCCAGGATGGCCCATGTCTGGACCTCCTTCCCGTTCCCCCTGACCTTGACAGGGACAACACGCAGACATACCTTTCTCGTTGTTACCGTTGAAAGGTTGGTTCCCGCAGAGCTTGGTTGTGACTCTGCAGCGTTACCGACCCCAGTGGGAGCTGTCCGAGTTTGGGGATCCTCTCTATTGTAGTGAAGAAGGGTGTGGTGCTTTCTCCCACACCCGCTGACCTCACATGCAGGGTCACTTCGGCAGTCTTGCGCGAAGTGACGTGGTTTGAAGCAATTGTCGCAAAGCTTCCCCTTGCGCACAATTCGCAGCCTTTCCTTTTGTGGCTTCTCTTTGAAGCGAGAACACGCACCGAGCTTATGCTGTCCTTCACAGCATGGGCATTTCTCTACTCGGCGCGTGTCATACTTACCTTGACTTTGGGTGGCCAATGTAGTCAGCTTCTGACCCCCATGTGACCTTTGGTGCCCCTTCTGAGCTGTACCCTTTGGTACATCCTTATTATTTGTCCCAATGTTTTTGCCAAACATATTGTTGGACACCTGCGCGGACCTTTCTACAAATGCAGTCATGTGAGCAAAGTTGGGTTCTACCCCGGCCATGATCAGACCATGCGCCTGATCTGCCCACCTTGACTGCATGTACATGGGGAAAAGGCGCTGGACCTTGATTAGGGTGTCACTGGCGTTGAGGTCGGCCACGTGACCCATCTGTTCTAGCGTGATCAAACACCTCCTCATCTCCCTACCTAGCTCTGACAAGCTATTACCATCATTTGGCCGCACTGCAGACCTATTCAGCACCTTGCTAATCAAGGCGTGAGTGATGACGTGTGGTCTACCAAATTGTTGAGCGAGTATTTCCCGCGCCTTCCTATAGCCTTCCACTGGGTTCATTAATGAACAGCACCCAATGGCTTCCCGCGCTTTCCCTACGCAAAATTGCGTCAAGTACATCAATTTCGTGCCATCATCCACTACCTTATTTGCAATGTTGACATCAAAGGTGTGAATGAAACTCCAATATTTCATTGGGTCGCCATCAAAATTGACCATCTCTGGCTTGGGCATGTTGATTGCCATCATCATTGCATCACAAATTTGTGAGGCATACATACTGTTAGCCCCATTCATGGCGTTACCTTGTACACTATGCATATTGCCACCTTCCTGTGCACAACTAATATCAGATCTTTCATGATTCAAATTTGGGACACCCTGTGCATGGCTATCAACATGGGGATAACTAGGTCCTACTTCAAACTCAACACCCTGTACATAACTATCGCCTAATGCAGACTCGTGTGCACCCTGGACAACAATTTTTTCTACCTTAGTAGGTGTAACAGGAATATTTGGGTTACCTGTTACCGGTTCTTCGTCAAGTTCGTCCTCCCATACCTGGACCTCCAATTCTGCCGCTTCCAGCTCGTTGTTGAGGTCGAGCTTGACAAGTCGGTCCTCCAGAGCTCTCTTCTCGTCTTCCAACCGCTTGCGCTCTGCGTGCTGTCTCAGCTTCTGTGCAGCGAGTTTCTGCCGAGCTCGAGCCTCCTTAACTCGCAAGCTGACAGTTGTACTTGTGGAGCTCTTGTGCGAGTGAGCTGACCTCTCACTCGTCGTCGTTTGGCGGTCGTCGTCTACGGCCGCCAGCGTCAGATCTTCTGGTTCTGCAGATTCCGTCATCCACGACGAAATTCTGTCATCAAATTCCTTTTTATTCAGTTTTGCAGCGGTGAAGTGCTGCAAAGCGTCCTCACGAGTTTTCCCGCTGATCGTCGCGATATATTCTTTAAATTTCGCTTCGTACGTGAGGAAAAGTCCATGAAGCTGCTTCACCTTGATTTTTACCTCATCGCGATTCTCCCGACTAAGTAGGAGCCGTTCCAGTTCGTTATATCGCTTGGTTAAGTTTCCTCTGTAGCTAGCGCATGACTTCTTCAACGCAGCCGACGCTTCCATTAATTCTGCTGATTCTGCCATTCTTTACTGCAAATCAGTTTGTTTCCGTTGAAATTGCAAGAACAGTTGTTAAACTTTAATGTAGCTTCTACATTAGATGGTTCAATTGCAATGCTAAACGCACACTTCACTTCGCTCAGTTATAGATGACAAACGACGCAAATCAGTCCAAAATGCATTTATGTTGTCCTTTATTCAAGTCAACGCTCCGTTGACCCCGATGAGCGATCTTATTCCAGTGCTACACTGGACAAGTGTGTGAAGAACAGGTTGTGTGTGTCACAAGCGTGTGTCTGACAACCGTGTGGTTTAACTGAAACCAAAATAATATAATACAATAATTAATATGCGAACATATCACAACACTTGAGTAACATGTCATGCTACATGAATAACTAATATTTGAGTTGAAACTGCAATATCGAATGGACATTTCCCTCTAGATTAATTGACAAACTTGAATTAACTTAAGTTGAATAAACACAAATATTTCCCTTTTTTATGTGCAACAATTATTCCTGCAAGAATGCTCCATGGTTAATGATTATAAAGATGATGAATAACTTAATCTCAAACAATTGACTCTATAGTGATCAATCTGTTCCTTGAACTGAACATACAACACTCTAAGCGAATTGTTTCAACCATGAGATGTCACTCTGGCATTCCAGTATAATAAATCTTTCCTTAACATCTACTCTCGTATTCTAAACGCAATATGTACTGCTTAATATACTTGATCAAATACTACTTGATACAATATGTTGAATATATCGAAGAATAACTGTATATACCTCTCTCATATAGCAGAGGTAAGATAAACCTTACATTGTAAATTACAATCTTCATCTATCTCTCTCTCTCTCTTGTATGAGATTACATATTTCTACTGCAATAACTTCATATTCTACTGCAATAAGGCAATTCCTGCAACATAATACTGTATAAAGAAGATAAATTGAACTCACCAACTGTTTTGAACCCGTTCCTGCATTGATTTCCAACTATAGCTACTACAGCTGAAAATGTACAAAAATGTGACTTCTCTCCTCCTTCGTCTAAAGAGCAAGTGAATTTTGTTTGTGCTTGACCAGTGTATATAATTTGGGCAGGGCTACTCCTCTGGGTGCACATCACACAAAGAACTTTTCTCTCTTATCTATGACTCAGCATACCAAGGCAGTGAGAGTGCGGAGTTGTAGTTGGAAGTCAAGTGGTCTCTTTGTTAAGTTGTTTACAAGTTGCTACTGGACTTTCGTTTTGGGGTATTGGGTGTGCATTTATTATGAACCCCACTCCCACTCTATATACATGTACACTGTATATCAGTATGATGACAGAAAATAGTGATTTCACTCATTACCAACAAAATGTGACAAATCTGCCGCTACAAGGTGTGAGATATAGACAAAAAGAGGGTAAAATGGAGAGTGTCAATGTAAAGAATGAGGGGGGGGGGGGGGTAGAGAACCCCAGTCCACTGAGGATATCAAAATTTACCATGGAAATGTAGGAACCAAAGGAGTGTGGCTGAATTGTGCCTTATAAGGAATTTGAAGTTTATTCATATCTTTTGTCCCAAAACAGCAGATTACGTGGGAATCGAGCTGCTCATTGTCTGTGTGGAGAAATTATGCAGGCTCAGTAAGGAAATGGTAAAGAAGTCTGAACCACCCATTTCGGAACTGTGGTCTAATTAAGACCCAGCTGAAGGCTCTATTCAAAACCAAATCGACTGTGAATAGTTAGAGGTAATTAAGAACATGCTTTGTTAATTCAGTGTACGTGAAGGCATGTGGTTGCAGCCTTTATGGCCATGACATAGGTTAGGGGCTTTTGTTTTAGCCAAGGGGTAAGCGAAAGGAAGTGAGAGGGAGGGAACGAGGAAAAAGGGTGATGGAAAATAGAGGGAAAGGGATTGAATAGATGAAGTGGAAAGGAATTGGAGCAGGGGAGGATTGGACAAATCAGTGGAATGGAAGATAGGCACAGGTGTTTGGAAAGGAGTGACAGAACAGGAAAGAGACAAACTAGAGGGAGAGAAAGGAAAGAGATATGAAGGTTTGTAAGAGGAGAGATGGGAGGTGATTAGATGGAAAAAGATGGCAGTCGAGTTGAAAAATAGTGAAGTAAAAGAGGAAAGCAAGAAAGGTGCAGATAAAAAGATAAGAGAAATTGGGGAAATAAGGAGAAAACTCCAAGAGCAGGAGCAAGAAGAAAGGTAAAGGCAGAGAGCAAGAGATTAAGTAGTGGGAGAGAGAGGGGGAGGAGAATTAAAAGAGAGGTGGGGAAAGAGAAATTGGCAGTAATGCAAATGCTTGTTTACCCCTCAAATTTTCGTCTTCCTCTGAAAGTTCAACGCTCTCTTCGCCTGAAGTCAAGCCAGTGCAGCAAACCCCAACCTTCTTTCTGCGTACGTGTGTGTACGTGTGCGGTGTCGTCACTGAGTGCTGGCCTTCCCTGAGAAATTGATCCTAGGTCATCTTTGCCTAGTTGTCTTTGTCCTTCTTACCAAAGAGTGTAATTGAAGAAGAGCGTGAAATTGGAGATAGGATGAGAGAGAGAGGGAGACAAAAAACCATAGACAGGGTCTTTTTCAAGATAAAGAGTATTTATCTTTTCCTTTAGATTTGGTATGCTTTAGGACATCTTAACCTGAGAGAATTAACTTCAAAGTATCACTATAAGCTTTAGAAATTTAAGAAAAAAAAACAAGTAATACCCCCTTAGTAATGATAGGAAATAGAGTTCTATACTCCTTTAGAAATTTGAAAACAAATCATTAAAATCTTCATTTTGGAATATAGAGGTTAACATTATATTTCTTGCAACTATCTCTATATATTGATGTCTTGAAGAGGCCTTTTATGCAATAAATAAGCCATTAATATTGTAGTAACTCACACCATATATGAAATACTATGGCACAGGCTTAAACAAAAATGGCAAGAGCTTTGAATCAAGACTATCCCTTTACCTCAAGAGATTCACCCCGGCTATGTAGCTATCTATTAGCTGCCTAATTGAGCGATGTAGCCTCAGGGGTGGCGGGGAGGACGTATGGCGATGTCTGTCGCCACGTCAGGCAGGCCGTGTCGATCACAGGTGTGTCACCCACTTGGGGTTAGTGTCTTCGGTAGTCTGAGTGCAGCTAGTCTGGCATTCAGATGTTTTGATTTAATCACTCCATGGATTCTCTTGAACCACTTAACTGTGTTCACTGGTCCCTTAGTGTCCTCTGTTGCATGTGGTGGGAGAAAAATTTCATAGGTCTGGAGTCAAAACTAATTTACAGCAGAGTCTTAACCTTTACTGTTAAAACATGATTTGTTTGGATGATGTAATTCACAAGTCCATTTCTCTTAGGGCATCCCTCTTCTTGTTTGATGAAATGATGATTTGTTGTGTAATATATTCATATATTTATCTATGTGCATATCTATTAGACTATTTATCTACCTGTATATCCATATCTATCTAACCATCTATCCATCGATCTACATCTGTATCTATATCTATCTATCTATCTATCTATCTATCTATCTATCTATCTATCTATATCTATCCATTTATCCATGTATCCATCTATCGATCCATCTATCCATCTATTGATCTATCCATCTATCCATCTATCCATGTATCCATCCATCTATCCATCTATCCATCTATCCATCTATCAATCTACCTATATATTTCTGGCCCATTTCACTCCAATGCTGAAGGAGGGTCTCTTCTTTACCAATTGTCCTCTTAGGTTCTCCTAGCATCACTCTTGTCCCTGTACCACTCCCATATTCCTTACTCCCATCCAGTCATCCCCTGCATAGTCTGCCACTTCGACTTGTGTATGCCCTAGAAAATAAATGTCTGTTAAGTTGTTTCTCTTCCTCTCTTCATGATGTTTAGTTTTGACATCTTGTAAGAAGATACAGGATATCACAACTAAACATCACGGATTCAGATAGCGTTCAAAATTGATGCCACTTGTTTAATATGAATATATAGCAGAGGGTGGGTGAGGGGAGGGGAGGGGAGGGATGAGGAAGGTTATTTTAGGTGAAGATTAGATCTTGCGTCTTGTCTTGTCCAAGGAAAGGATTCAAGGAAAGGAAAGATTGCTGTGGTTGGTTTGGCGCCATGATTTTGACCTACTTGGCAGCTAAGGTCCAAACCCTTAACTGAAGCAGGTTTGACTGTAATATAAAAGAATGGTTCCTTCTTTGAACTGTGTCTTAGTCTCCTGCTATTCAATGTACTCATTATGTTCTCCTTCTACCACCCCTTTTCACATCTCTCTTTCTCTCTCTCTCTCTCTCTCTCTCTTTCTCTCGCTCTCTCTCTCCTCCTTCTGAAAACTTCTTTCCCCTCTTGCTTCCCCCTCTCTTTTCCTTCACTTTCTTTTGTTCCTTCTCTCCGTCTCTATCTTCCTTCTCTCTTTCTTCTCTCTTTTTCTTCGCTCTCTTTCTTTCTTTGCTCTCTTTCTTCCTTCTCTCTTTCTTCTCATTCTTCTCTCTTTCTTCTCCCTTTCTTCTCTCTTTCTTCTTTCTTTCTTCTCTCTTTCTTCTCTCTTCTCTCTTCCTTCTCTCTTTCTTCTCTCTTTCTTCTCTCTTTCTTCTCTCTTTCTCCTCTCTTTCTTCTCTCTTCCTACTCTCTTTTTTCCTTCTCTCTTTCTTCCCTCTCTCTTTCTCCTCTCTCTTCTCTCATTTGTTTCCTTCCTCTCTTTCTCTCTTCTCATATTTCCCGCTCTTCTGTCTTTCTGTCTCTCCACGCAGGAACTAGCTTGTGCTGATCCAAACCCATCTCCTCTGTGTCCCTTCATTTCCTGCTCCTGCCCCTCATCTTCCAATTCAAGACCAACCCGTGGTCAACCCAAACCACCCAAAGCGCTCCAGGTTACCTTAATTGATTCTCTTTGATGGTTACCATGGCAACCAGCCCACAACTATCTGATTAAAATTAGAACTGCTTTGTCCAGAGCAGTTTCTCGAATCCCCCCTGGAAGGTTTTGCAAATTATCTCAATGTTCATGTTTAAATCCCGTGCCCCACTGCTCTTAGCTTTTGATGTCATGGGGATACTTTTTTGTTGAGTGATTAGAGAAGATATAAAATGTCCTTTTCTCGAAAGGTTATGCTCTAAATTACTTTTTTTTAGCAGGGGGTGTATATATTTTTAGAAGCAGGTCGTACAAACCTGTGATTTCCTTACCTGTCCATTAGGAAAGGAGGGGGAATGTATTTAACCATAATCTTGCATTCAAGTTACCTAAAAAAAATCAAGATTTATGGTTATTATGTACGGAGCCAGTTTAAGTTTTTAGTTTTTAGAATTAATAGTCTATGTGACCACATCAACTTTGACTCAATCCTCACCTGTAAAATGGAAAGTAGTAAACCTTTTTAAGGGTAACTCAATAACCCCACTCATCTGCCAAAACACAACATTTGCTGCAAACTTTGCCTATGATGCTTTACTGCTAGGTTCATATATGAACTCAATGAATGCAGTCAATCAAATAATGTTGTATTTACTTACTCCTTCTTGGGGGCCATTGTGCTGCTATTTTGCGGATCGAGACCTAGGAAAAAATACTATGATATTGCTGTAAGCAACTCTCATAAACCATTTCTGCAAAATAGCTGTAGATGTTGCTGCGTGGACATCACGGTCTGGCATGTGATTACATTGCTCATATTGCTTAGCGGTACATGTCACCATCGCATGTTAACTCGAACTAGGGGTTGGTTGTGGGGGGGGGGGGGGTAGACCAACAAAATACTGCAATAAATTGTCTTTTTCGGTGTATGTGAAAGGTGTTTTAAGAGGCTCGCTGGAAACTTGCTTACAATGTGCATCAGTAATGTTGTAGTATGAATGGAGTTTAAAAGGCTGATGACATTTTCTCATGAGAACACAGACTATCTGACTCTCTCTTCACCAGTCCAACACTGATAGAGAATAACATATCATTTGGTTGTGACTCAACAGGGTCTGCTATACTGATTAAATCCAGATTAGTTGCTCATGAGAACACATCCAATTTGACTCTCTCTTCACCTGTCTTATCATCATAGAGAATGGTTGATATGGGGGCTGCGACTCAACAGAAGCTGCAATACTGAATAAATCCAGATTTGTCGCTCGTGAGAACACAGTCAGCCCAGACTCTCTCTTCACCTGTCAAATACTAATAGAGAATGGTATATCTTTTGGTTGTGACTCAACTGCATGACATTAGCCTTCACACTGCCACAGACTGATGCAGTAGGTTCAAGGCAAGACTGACAGTAGGAGGTTGCCTTTCATGGCTTCTTGTCCCGGAATGCTGCTGGATTCACATTTTCATTTGTCCGATTCTATAAATCTTTGCTCCTGATAAAATCCCAAAGTGTGACATCAGCTCCTACATGTATACTATGTGGAAAGAGCAAACAGTGGTGATCATAGTGGGGACTCGCATTGGGAGTTCCCGACTCAGGATTGCTAGATAGTGTCGGACCAGTGAAACTCACTGGACCAATGTTGGTTAGAGGTAGCAACCTGCATAACAATGGATATGACAATACCACTTTGGTACTCTTTTTGGATGGTTTCTGGCTTGAAGTTCTTGTTCTTGGTAGTCAGGGTTGTAAATCCCCCTCCCCCCCCCCCCCCCCACACACACACACAAATTTAAATTTTTTAATTTGCAAAATTTGTAAAAATTTCAAATTTTAATTCAAACTTAGATACATGATACTAAATAAGGGGGACAATCGTCTCTTTCTCTTTGTCGTTCTTTTTATATTTGTTTGTTTATATGTTTGTCAAAGTCAATCTATCATTTCAAATCTTGTAATAATGATAATAGGTTATCTTGTGTATGTCATGAAAGTGATCATATCAATGCGCTTGGCGTAGTTGCCATACAAAATCGATTATGTAATGCAATTATGCAATAAACATATCACACAAATCAAAATATGACAGAGCTTTACAGAACAGTAGTGAAAAAACGACCTTTAAACTTTCTTTATTACCAACATGAATGTGTGCTCATTCTGGGACACATCCATCATCTCTAGACTTCATTTTAATTTGTAAATTGTGTATTGTGGGTGTGTTTACATCAATGATAGAAATAAACCTAAGCTTCAACTGGAACTTAAATTTAATCTGCTTCTGTTTCTCCCCTGCTTTCATTTGTAAATTGTGTATTGTGGGTGTGTTTACATCAATGATAGAAATAAACCTAAGCTTCAACTGGAACTTAAACTTAATCTGCTCCTGTTTCTCCCCTGCTTTCATTTGTAAATTGTGTATGGTGGGTGTGTTTACATTGATAGAAATACGCTTAAGTTTGAACTGGAACTTAAACTTAATCTGCTTCTGTTTCTCCCCCGTACAGTGATGGCGTTGGCCGAACGGGCACCTACTGCTTGCTGGACCTCGTGCTGACCCGCATGCTGAAGGGGGTCAAGGAGCTGGACATTGCGGCCACGCTGGAGCACGTCCGGGACCAGCGGCCAGGCATGGTCCAGACGCAGGTATGGACAGGTCAAGGGGCCATTAAACCCTCCAGTACCAAACAACATGTCGCTCTCTGGGATAAGTGTGTATTAATTATGAATAAGATTGCATGTACACAACAGCTCAAAGGAATTGGCATAGGGAAAAGAAAAGGGGAGAAAGGGTAGGACCCATAGTTTTAAACCGCGGTATATTTTATCGAGTTCAGCATGAAACATGATGCTGTAGCCTAAAAAGCATCATGTTTCATGCTGAATAGGACAAAATAAACTGCGGTTTAAAACTGAGGACCCTTCCCTTTCTTCCCTTTCCCTATGCCAATTCCTTTGAGTTGTAGTGTACCACATTAAGAAGTTAACCTTTTGATAGTGTTCCAGTCAAACTGCTGGGTTTATTTATATAAATTGTGCAAGAATTCAATTTTATTTCGTGAGTCTGCGGAACAGACTTACACCAGAACCCACCTCGCGCATACGCAGTCATTACACTTCTACGCATGCTTGGACTGAGAAGGATCTTCCCAAAGTAATTATAGTGATGCCTATAGAGTGTACTCTTTGGGTCTCATTGGCTATTAAAGGTGCCCCAATCGGTTGTATTTTTGCATTATTAGGTAATTATTAGGGAATACACAGTCACATCCCAAAGAGTATCAGTTTGTCTGGTACAGGAGGAATTCACTCTTCAACTACCACTGTCAGATCTTTTCAGTATTGTCACTTCTCATGTGTTGAAAAGAATGAAACACAATATCCGTTACGTTATATATCAATCAATCCATCTAGCCTATTTCTCTCCATTGCTGGAGGAAGGCCTCCTTATCAATTTTCCATTTTGATCTATCTAGTGCCATCCATTTCCATGTCACACTACCATATTCTCTAATATCATCCATCCACCTCCTACTTTGCCTGCCTCTTCCTCTGGTTTTAGATCCGTTACGCTACAGGTGGATGACTTAATGTTCACTGCTTAGGTGCAGGATAGGTGAATACAGTTTTTAAGAATTGGTTACAATTTGAGGCACCTTGATTGTACAATAAGTCTGCCACTCTGAGCCTGAGGAGAAAACTAGAGCTCTACTTTCACATAGTCTAGCTGCCAGCCTGTTGGATATTTATAATAATGATAATAAAGTAATGATAATTTCTGACCCAAAAATAAAAATGGAGTCTGATATTTTCAGATTAGTCATGTTATAAGTCTCCTCTTTCAAGGCGGAGCAGAAATTGAGCCTGAGTAGTCTTCTGCAGCCAGACCTCTTTTTGTGAATAATGTGGATTAGAAATACCCTAGAGACTGAAAGCGAGGCTAACGCTCATGGAGGCAGGTCATTATGTTGGATGAGACTGCAGTCAAAAGTTCCTTGGTTCAAAGTGAATGACATGAAATGTCTTGGGAAACCTTCCGGGGATTAAGAAGGACCTTTCCAGAATCGCACCTTTCTTGCCAGATTGCGGCGATAGCAGTGATGGTTTCACCTTAGCAGTCAGCCCTCCATGGGATCTTACTAGGTCATCTCCTAAGTGGTGATCATGTTCTAAAGGGATAGCTTGAAAATGTGACACAGAATTATTTATGTGACAAGGATTTTCACACTCTTGGTTTCGCTGGCCATTTCCCTGATCTGGGGAAGTTGAGGGTATATCTTTCATGTTAGCTTTTATAGTTTATATGATTTTACCTGATGGTAGACACATTTTCATGGCAGATGTAGATAGGTGAAGAAATTAGAATTAGGTAATACAATCCTTTGGTTTCACTCTACTTATTTCTGGCTTCAAAAGGTGACAGTAATTCTTTGCCCTCCTTCTCCATTTTTGTTTTCTTCTCTTAATATTTCTGATTATCCCTGTCTTATTCTATCTTTCTCTTATTCTCTATTTTTGCATCCCAGTTCTTAATCTCCTTTCCTATTCTTCCTCTTTTGTATTCTCATAATTTGCATCAATTTTTGTTGTCCTCTTCTTCTTCCACTTTTTTTTTTCATCTTTCCTTAACTGTACTTATTCTCCTTTTATTTTTCTTCCTATTCTCTTCTCATACCTTCTTTTCTTCTCCTTCACCTTTCCTCCCCGTTCTTATTCTTCCTCTTCTCTCTCTCTTTCTCCATCTTTCTCTCTCTCTCTCCCTCTCTCTCTCCCTCCCTCTCTCTCTCTGTCTCTCTCTGTCTCTCTCTGTCTCTCTCTGTCTCTCTCTCTCTGCTCCCAATGAGTTACTGTCTGCTCTCTTCAAGTATATCACCGTCTGGGCGAATATAAACTTGCCTCTTTTTTGCTGTTGTAAAGTTCAAGGTGACATACCCCTCTCATTGCTGGGGGCTGATGATTTTTACTAGGTTAGAGTGGTTGGGTGGGACCCCATAATTCACGCTCTGCCCCCTTATCTACAGACAAACATTTGTCTGGAAAAATATTTCCCCCAGATTGTGTGTACTCGGAATGATAAATGAAAAATGTAACACTTCAGGTAAATGTGAAGATTTCCTTGATGTATTTTGAAACTTATGTATACATTTGTTTACATCGGTTTTGTCACTTCCTTTTGGTCTGACCTTCTTTATAATGATATAAGTGAATATCAAAATGTGGACTTGTCTCTGAATTTCTGTCTAGGAGAAAGTGATATATCATTCTTCTTTCTATGCTCTTATTGCATATTTTGCTCAGCTGAGCTCTACGTGTGCCATAAATTTGTTTTGGTAAAGTAGCACAAATTTCTTAGAGCATCAGTATGACTGGCAGAGGAAAAGTTGGACATGTCATACTGTACATCTTGCAAAAGTGATATTATCTCTTTGAATGCTATTAGCAATAGTAGATACACAAAGATTCTGTGTGAATGTTACTCAATTATAGATTGATTGCTGATTCAAATTGATTATTTATCTAATTAGTTTAATAAGTATCACGCTTTGTATATAATTCCTCCAAAAAAGCTTGATAATTGAAGTTTCATAGAATCCATCTCTCATCTTCTTTCTCTGAAGTGATGTACATCAATATTAATCCTGCATTTTTCTTCATTTTTTGTCCCTTTTCTTTCATTAGGCCCAGTTCGAGTTTGCCCTAACTTCTGTCGTGGAAGAGGTCAATGCAATCCTGAAGGCGTTGCCTCAATGACCTCTGACCTCGGATCGCGACACATGACCTCCGAGCGCAAGGTCAACCGTCCCTCCACTCCACAGAGGCCCCGCAGCAGCAGCGGATGTGATGGGTCTTGAATCCCAAACTCACTCATCATCCATGCCAACACACCAGTACCTACATATCAGTGTTTGCAGGAGTTGTTCCAGTCAATGTATTCAATATGTCACAAGAGTAAAAATGCATTTTTGATTCTGTAGCAATTTCATTTCAATGAGTAAATTACGATCTTTGCAATGCAAGGAGATTTAACGAAATAAGGAGTAGATCCTTGTTTGAAACAGGCCGAGTTCTTAAAGTGGACGGTCGTTACTGACAACTCAGACTTATCGATAAAAAACAAAAAAAATCAAGATTGCGTGCTACCTTACTTTTGTGCAATTTGTGTTATTTGTGAGTAGTTGTGATTACATCAATATTGTCTAAAAAAAATATAACTACAACAGAGATTCAAAAATATATATATGACAGATTCTAAAAAAAAATGAAAATTAATGTATGATTGAAGAATCAAGCAACGTGCACATTGTTATTTGTTTTTGCTAAAGAAGACCTTGGCATTCTGTGTGTTCATTGTAATCCCTTTAACATGTTAAAACGTTGATATAGTTTTAAAGTTTCCTTGGGTAATAGAAGTCAGCTTGTGTTGGTATCATATTTAGGTAAGTTTGTCCTCAAAGCCAAGATGTAAGATCAATGGGCGCAGCAACATATTTATTCAACAAAGTCTGATCTGAATAATAGGTGATGATAATTTATGCAAATTTGTTGGCTGCCTTGTTGATTTGTCCAGCCTATATCTTCATGTAAGATGTCACTCTGCAAGGAAGCTTGAAGTCCATTAAACCAAATTGTTTTTGTTACCCTAAGCGTAGCGTACAATTTGAATCAGCCTTGTTTTGATGCAATTTTTTTAGTCCATCCCAATTGGTACTATATGTTTTGTTTTCATTTTAGAAGTCAAAGATATTGATGAAGATATTGGTACTAGATTCTATAAATGTTTTAAACCCTCTCTTAACAAATCAATATTTGAACGGGCCACAGTGTTTCTCGATATATAACAACTTCAGTAAAGTCTCATTATTTCAATTATGTTTTTAATCTAAAAGTCATGTATTTATTCATTTGAAGTCAAATATGACCATGTTTGGTATGATTGCTGCGATACTATGCAATTAAGCAGCAGGGGAATGAATGACTGTAAGAAAATCTGGTTTTCCTTAAAATCGTTGAATTGTATGCAATGCTGTACCTCTTATCTCAAAAGTATTGTGACATTTTGGACTAGTCCTGTGAAAATGATTTCATCATGTACTGTAATGATGCGTACTGTTCAAATGATTTTCAGGTTCTCTCTCCATCCTTCATTTGTTTTGATTTTTCTCTTCACGTCTGTCTGTGATGTCATGATATTGTTGAAAGAATGTCTGGATCATGAATGAAATTTAAAATATTTTTTCACGCATATGACGTTATGATGGAAAAATAGGGATCTTTAATTTTTCTTAATGCCATGGAGTCCTGCTACCATTAGAGTTAAGGGAAAGGAGGAGGTTTCACTTTCCAAAATTAAAAATTTCTATTTATTGATTGCAAAGAACATGGTTATGTTCTCTCTCTCATCTCTCTCTCTCCCTCTCTCTATTCCCATCTCTCTCTCTCTCTCTCATTCTCTGTCCTCACATTCAAAAACTCTGAAGTCGTTGACTCACAAGACAGATATCCCTCTCTCTCCAGGGTGCAGAAATTAGGCCAAAGAAAACGAGACTTAATTGGCGGCCATTAATTCATTTGTAGATTCAAGGAAAGGGGCCAAGGCAAGTAATGGGATGGATTAACAGATTGTTCCCATCCCTCGTCAAAATAAGAACTCCCAGACAAGAAAAGTAATCAAGTTGTTTGATGAACAAACTTATGCTCCCATCGTAGCTGTGATACAGTCCAATCAAAATTTCAAAATTCATCAGAAGCAGTTATATTTTGGAAGATAATATTTTTCCATGGTGATTAGACCACAATGCATTTCTAAAACACAAGCTTTCTCTTTACCATGTTCTTGGCGATTGAGATGGTGAAAGTCTGTTTTTTCAGTGTTTGTATCTATATACCATCATCTCGTGCAATATGGCAGTTTTAGGATATTTTCATTCTTTCATAATGGGGGGGGAATGATGTGTTACCATGGAAATAGGGGGAAACAGGTGTTTTACCAAGATTTTAGGCCATGACTCATTCCATCACATACATTTTCTCATTTCCCAGCTTTATTCATGCATTATCATCTTTCAATTCCCCATTTTTACCTGTGAAACGGTGGATTGGCATTATGAAATTCCCAAGTGGATTTCTTAGATATAATTATATATATACTCCATGAAACATTCCAGGGATATATGGCTTATTTCTCCAATGATATATCATATAAGCGACGGTTTCATGTGTGTTATACCAACCATAGCTGTCATGGGGACAAGATGTTGTCATGGTAGTGAATTTCTTCTTGGAGAATTGTGACCGCAAAAAAAAAACTCGGTCAGGACATCTTAGGCCTTTGGTTCTTCTGATCAGCAACCAGAAGCTGAGGAAATTAGCGGCAAGATTTGAAGTCGATTTAGAGACAAAGGTGAGTCAGAAATGATATGGAGCTGGCTATTAATACACCGCAGGGTGTTGTTTTGGGCTTAGGAACGGGATGCCGTGCCGGTCTTATCATGTTGGACATCTATCGAGGGAATGCAATTGGGCTTAACTTCTGGCTTACGTGGGTTAGGGAGAACGGTATTTTGAAGATGATGATTTTGCTTCGAAGAAGAAAAACAAGATTCTTAAGAAGAGTTGATTTGTGTAACAGCAGAAAATTACCAAAACCATAGCACTCAAACAACAAATTTTACTAAGTTTTTACAAGTATATTCCTCCGAATGAAACTGGTTTAGTAATGTCTTGCCCTAGCTCACTTAACACGATTGGCGAGGTGACATTCACACCATGCGGCGCTGGGTTAGGAGTGTGGGTATGAACAGGGGCCATTGGTCGTAGAGTCCTTGACTGGACAGTGGTCCTCTGGAGATGACCATTCAGGATACAATTCATTAGGCTGACCACCGGCAGCCAGATTGGGTAATGCTATGCATGTGGAGATATATACAGGGAATGAGTGACATGTGGGGAGATGATTCCTGACATCTATCTATTAACCCATCAACTACCACCTGTGTATTTTTGCTTAACTTATACACACAAACTCCATAGAGGCAGGTCTTGTCTGGCATGGAATGTGTTACCATAAGACTCATTACTCTTAAAGGAACCACTCATGTATTTTTGCATTACTAATGCACACAAACTCCATACAGCAATGTTTTGATAAGCACAGAATGGGTTACTGTATATGGTAGGTCATATTTTTAAACTCTTTAAGTGCCACTGTCATATCCTTGCACTTATAACACACACAAATCCCATAGAGCAGGATTGAGCCTAACACACTATGGGTTAAGGGTTGCAGGATCCTTTTAGCCATGCATGCTCTGTATGGGAATGAAAATAGAGAGAGGGGGAGTATTTAAAACATTGCATTCAGTACCTGTACTTGACATTCATCATCTCATCGTATGTGCAGTAAATGTAACATTGACCTTAAACAGATTCTCATCCAGGTGAACAGACCTGACTTTGATCAAAATGACAATCATGTGTATTGGAATCAATATCTGGAAGATACTGAGAGTAATATTTTTCTTTTGTTTTGTTGGAAAATGTGCCAAATTGAGTCAGGATTGTAGCTTTTCAGCTACCTCTTTATTTCCGCTTGCGATAATCCCTATTTTTGGAGTCTTATATATATCTATAAAAGGGAATTAAGAACGATGCACATAATGTTAAATCATGGAGCAATTTGCAATTAGAACAAAATATATAATTACAGTCTGGAAATGTACTTTGTTGACTCAAAGGAGCTATAACAATTATGATTATTTGAATTGTCAATTTGATTGATTTTAGTTATATTATCACCATTTTGTGTTTTTATATCTCACAAGGTCAAATATTTGTTTTTAGAGTTGTATCAAATACTAACTACATTCCCGTTAATATGTTTATTTATATTGAATAATATTGAAAATTTACAAGTCTTTGAGGTTAGTAACATTACCTCACTAGTAGCAAAAAAAATGTATTTATGATGTAGTAATATCGCAAAGCCGTGCGACCCCAAGAAAGTTGGACGTTGCATTTATCTGTTAACTTATATGCCACGAGACAACTCTTGTTTACCTAATTGGTAACTTAACTCTGCTTGAATGGTCATACAGAGAGCTTTGTATAGGGATTTGATATGAAGAAGAAAGCAGCAGAAATGAATCTGGAATAGATATGTTATGTTTTTTCTCTTGAGAGTTTGCTTGTTATTATGTCTTTGTTCTATCCCTTCGATCCTTCTATCCTTCCATCGCCACCTGATGTATAAACTCTCATTGTTATTTATTGTCATTTCACAAGCTTCTATTTTTCTTATCTAGATGAATTATATTTATTCTATTGATTGTTTGCTTTCGTCTTTCGTTCACAATGTGCTCTATATGGATGTCTTCAATGGTCGAGCGCTATAAACGGGGAGGGAAAAATCGAGGGCAAATAAACGATCATTCTTCAAATTTGGACGCCTTCATGGAAACTTTAAAAGTATTTGATTGTAGGCTTGATTTTGCGGCATTATTGTATGTATAGATTCTTTTCATTGTTTTGAAAATGTGAATAAAAAGCACGTAGGCATTGAATGTGAATTTGCTGTCTTCGCTTGTCGTATTTATTGACGTGTGTTTCCTTGAAATTATCCTGTATGCGTAAAGGGGTTTGGGGATAAAAAAAATCTCACTCTCCTTTCTTTAATCATTTAACCCCTTATATTCCACCTGTGCATGTTGATAATGATGATGGTAGTGATGATGATAATGATGATGATGATGATGATGATGATGATGATGATGATAATATTTCTGATGGTAGTTATAATGGTGATGATAATGATGTTAGTGATGATAATGGTGATGGTAATGATAATGACGATAGTGATGATGATAATGATGGTAGTGGTGATGATGATGATGATGGGGATGATGATGATGATGATGATGATGATGGTGATGATGATGATGATGATGATGGTAATGATGATGATGATGATGGGGATGATGATGATGATGATGATGATGGGGATGATGATGATGATGATGATGATGATGACAATAGTGATGGTGATAATTGTAGAAGTGATATCGATAATGATGGTAGTGATAATACTCATGATGATAATGATGATAATAATGGTAGTGATAATGATGGTAATGATGATAGTGGTGGTAGTAGTGGTGATGATGATATTGATGGTGATGATCATTAATTATAAAAGAGAAGATGATATTGATGTTGCTGCTGTCGATGATAATGACGATGGAAGTGATGGTGATGATAACGATAGAAAGAGTTAGTAAGCAAATAATCAGCGTTGGTGAGGGTGATGGGACGAACTATCACTTCCGAGGCGATCTGGATGTAGCTATCTTTCCGAAGCGCAGCTGAGGAAAGATAGCGTATACATGCAGATCGCCGAGGAAGTGATAGCTCGTCTCATTGCTCGAAACCAAAAGTTGATTATTTGCTTTATATTCCACATCTGAAACCAACTATCTGTACCAAAAATGACAATTTGACGTAAAAAGGTAATGTTTACTTATCTCCATAACCCCGAGCCGCTGCCATGGGGAACACGCGTTAGGACGCGCATTAGGACGCGCATTAGGACGCGCATTGGGACGCGCGTTAGGACGCGCGTTAGGACGCGTTAGATGTCAAGTGATAGTCCGAGTGTAACACACTTTTATTTCGCGCGTACTCAAAATATTAATCACGTATTAGGACTGTGAGGAGTGAAGAGATCAGCGAAACCAAAAAGTACTATCACCTAGAGTGTAACGAACTTTTATTCTCAGGTGATCTGATAGGAAAAACTACGCCTCATCACGTGATCAACTCTTGACCAATCATATAGCAACATTCTTAGTATGTGGAATATAATGTTGATTACAATGATGATGCTAGTAATGATGAAGATTATGATGGTAGATATGAGGATGATGCTAGTGATGATGGTAGTGGTGATGATGTTGATTTTGTTGAAAATTAAAATTAGAATGGTATCAATATTGATATTGGCAAAGATGGCGATGAAGAAGAAGATAATGAAGCTGAATATCTGACGACAGACCGATTGTTAAATACTAAACCCAACGTGTACCGTTGGTGAACGGCCAAGATGGGCCACATCATATCAAAATAACTTAAAGCCCATGACGATATGTCAACCAAGGTCTGAAGTCCTTCGACTCGCGTCCTTCATTTAACCCTCTCACATTCGACAAGTACCGGGTTTCCAATAATTAAAGTTATATCACTGGAAACCAACTGATGGTACACGAAGACCCGGGAGACCAGAGACGTCATGGGAAGAGGTTATTTAAAAGGACATTACCCAACTTGACTTTGAGTAGACAAGGAGGCTGAGACTGTAGCTAAGGACCGCGTTGATTGGATGCATTTCTCTCGTCAGGCAGCAAGTGTAGATATGCAAAATGCTAACAGTAAGTAGGCCTACCATTGACATGAAGAAATGAAGTGATTCAATGCGGTTACGAAGGCCTGATAATGTATGAGTTAACACTCTCACCACCATTGGCATGAAGATGTGTAGTAAGCTAGTGGGGTTCTGAAGGCCTGGTAATGTAAAGGTTAAGTCTCTCATCACCATTGGTATGAAGATGTATGGTAAGCTAATGGGAATTTAAAGGCCTGGTAATGTAGGGGCAAAAGCGTTACACAGTGGACCATCATCGACTAATCTCCCCCAGATGACATCTTTATTCTTCATATTCATCAAACTGATTAAGTTATATTCGAGCCATCAGCCCTATCCGGCGGGACGTCATTTATTAAAAAGAAAACATTGCTCCTGGCTTTGGGGAAGTCGCTGCAAAATATCGTCGCCGGGCCGGACTTATATGGCAGATGATCACGAACGGTTTTTGTACTTTCTTTTAAAGAAATAGAAAAGGGTTATAGGTTTATGAAGATAATTAAGTCATTTCTCTCTTGACATGAAGTTGGATCTCAGCCAAGTCTTTCCTGAGGGTCTCATCTCGTAGTCAATTGGCTTGAGGTCTGGTATGATGTCGTTTTTATGATAATTATAGAGAAAATATCTTTCACATTCTGAAATATATCATATCAATACTGATCAAGAAAAATGAATCCCTCAGGCACTTAATAGATGCCTTTTTTAGATACTAATAGTGATTTGTGATATGGGCTTTAAATAGATGTGTTACATAACTCATCAATGGGGGCCACTTTAAGCAACTAATTTATTTTACGACAGCAATTGGTTATCGCATGACAGCAAATAGTCGATTATGTCTGATAGATAATGAGTTTGTTTTCGTGGAATTGTGCATGTACGAACTTAAACAAATCAGCATATTAACAGAAATAGTTGTAAGTATAAATAGACATAAAAGATACATAGATATAGCAGCTAAATAGGTGGGTAGATAAATATATCCATCGACATATGTCTGTGTAACTGGATATATAACGTGCAATAATATAATAATATAATGTGTACATATATATACATAATAGATGGATAGATTTATAATATAAATCGCGTAGAGTTATCCAAGAATGTGATACACGGAGCGATAGACATGAACGTTAAAATGATTATAAAGCACTTTATTTTAGCACGATATGCACAAATATAAATTGATAAATCGACATTTTAAAGAAAATATGGATGAACAGAAATTGCAGATTTGGGTAAAGATGTTCTTTCCAATTAGGCCTATAGGGAGTGACAACGTGTGACCCAGTGCTAAATTTACAAATATTTGCTCAAATTATTTCAACTTCTAATTATTTTCAATCGAATTATGTTAGTCACTTCCTGTAATTTTTAATGATACCAATCAGGAAAAAGACGGGATATTATATTTGATTCCCCGATGAAGCTGAAATTAATGTTTCAAAAGACAATAAGATGTGATTTTCTCCTTAACAGGAATCACGTGACCTCGTGAACACGTGACGTCCCACGACTCTTACGCATGCGCACGGGCAGAACTACGTCAAA
Source organism: Arbacia lixula (assembly GCA_963669155.1). Classification (NCBI taxonomy): domain Eukaryota; kingdom Metazoa; phylum Echinodermata; class Echinoidea; order Arbacioida; family Arbaciidae; genus Arbacia; species Arbacia lixula. The sequence goes on from OZ022589.1 coordinate 6,271,124, forward strand.
TCATATCAACAAAGTACAGATCGGAACACAAGATACCTGAAAGGAAACCGCGAATCAGATTGGGGAGAAAATGTTTTTTCTTCTTCCAAATCCAGGGGACGAACATCAAAGCCAATATTTGTCTTAGTTACTATCGTCTCTATCTCAGAACATCGCCAACAGAGGGCGGAAGTTAGCCACTGTTGTGGCTGTGTTGACAAAATCAAGGAGAAAGCGTCGGCGATCTGTTAACCCACTCTCTACTGTATTCCCATAGTCCATGGTTTGATGCATGAGGTAAGCATAACGGGCCAGCCCTTCACGCACAGCGCATGTACAGTTTGACATTTCGCGACCTGTTGGCGCACTTTCCGTCCAGACGAGTTGAAGTCTCTTAGGTTACAAGACATCAGGTTCTTTTTAAGTTTTGATGTCCCGATTTGTAATTGGCTAACTATTAGCAGAACTTAATGAAATGAGCGATGTATTAATAACCATCACGTGCAGCTTTTAATCTATTGGTGTGCTTGCTCTTCTTCATCGTCATCTGTTTTTCATTTTTCTTCTTCATCTTTTTCGTTGCCATTTTCTTTTTGTAATATTTCTCGTTTTTTATTATTTTTGTTTTTCTCCTGCTTATACTTCATTGTATTCTTTATATCGTTATTCCGTTTTCTTTTCATATCTTCCTATTTTCCTTCGTCTCCTTTTTCATTTTACCCTTTCCTTTTTCCCCCTCTTTCTCTTCCTTGTCTGTTCCTTTTTTCCTTCTTCTTTTCTCCTGCCTCTCCTTTAAACTTTCCGTTTCCATCCTCCTCTTCTAATTCCTTCCCTTTTCTTGTCCTTTTTATGTGTGTTATTCTTGTTGTTGCTCCTTCTCCCTCCATCTTTTAAATCTTTTCTACCACTCACTTCGTGCTTTTGTTAGTAAATTAAATGAGTCCTGTGATCTACGTGTATTATCTTGACATGAGTTTCCTAGTCAGAGTAGGAATATAAAGCATCGGGTATATATATATCTTTTACATTATAGGCACTAAAGATAACCTGGCATATCCATGTGTTTTCGCACTAGTAAAGGCCATCGCAGACGGAACGATTTTGCCACGATTCTTCAGTTGTAAAGGGTCTGCGACTGGAAATGTGACGTCACCTACTTGCACAAATCCAATGACCGGGTCCTGTGATTCTGCCAGTCGCAGAGTCGTACGACTATAAAGTCTGATCGTGTCGTCTGCGGTGGACCTAATACAAACCCATTGGGAAGCAGTTTTGTGTAGTACACAAACTGTTAACAATGCTTTGGAAGTCATTTACATTTCTAACGAGTCTGTGTTTCAAATTGATAGAATAAGTCTACCTAGGCTGGAGAGGAACAAATCACTTTCGAGTCGGATATTAGTTAATAACACTGGGAATCATTATCATAATCAGTCAATCTATGATTGAGAGGAGGGGGGGGGGGGGGGTCTAACCGCAAATTAAGAAGGACTCCTTAAAAGAAAATTATCATAACATTAAATAATCCCGCAAATCCTACCGGGTTTAAAATGTCAAGAAAAGGCAATTATCATAATGAATTATTTCCAACGTGATGCAAATGAAAACCTGAGAAATATTATTGTAAGGGGAAGCGAGATTTTATGAAATATCTCTGTTAATTGCAGATTTTACAGGAGGACATTTTAGTCTTAAGATCTAATGACAATCATGTCAACTTGTGAAGTGGGTGTATCGAATTGGAAAAGGACGTTACCGATTCAAGATATTTACGGCACCTTCACTTGGCGCTTTCGTTTTCGTTAGAGGACATTTTCGACTCGGGACATTCGTTTATCGTACACTAATCATTCTTTTTATACATGTTAGAGTACATTCGGATAAGTTTTGATACTCAAATATTGGAAGTGGTTTCCAAGACTAACTAAGACCCATTTGCAGCCCTTATAATTTATCTATTGGCCTATTTTTTGTTTTCGAAATAAAAACCCGGGAAAATTTTACCGAAGCAATTATTGATGAGCCACGTCAAGACGTCCTCGCAAAGCTGCAAACTATTGGCTTCGTGTTGGGGCATATTAACATATTATGGATAGCATACGTTTGGAAGACAAATACAAGAAAATGTCAAAAATTCAAATTCAAATTCGTTTATTTCATTTCGAACAGGAAAAATAAAATACATTTGTATATAACAATATGATAATACAACAATTATATATGAATATCGACATATGTATATAATATATATTTTTAATGTCCTTGTGGAAATAGTGAGAAAAAAATGCGCGTGAAACTCAGTAAAATTACCCCTTTAAAGACAGCCCGTCCATTTTTCAGATCACCACAAAACCATCAAAACATTGGCAAAACATATCGAGAAGTGTTAGCAAGCTGTATATTCATAATTTGATACTGATACGTAGTGTCAAATTCAAATAATGCACGTAAACAACGTCTGATTGATAGTCTTTACCTCAGGCTCTTAGCAGTTTGTGTTGAAACATCTGCTTTATTGATTAATCTGTTTATTAAATTATCAAGCGCATTATGAAAAAAATTGTTCTATAGAAGGAATCATTTCCAAAGTTTGGTAATTACTCATAAAATTGGGATTTCACACATGTTTAATAACCACATAGATACTGTAACAAAGACTAATACTTTGTTCGTAGTACGAAAAAAGTCGGTTTGAAATTTAACGGCTGAAATTTTTACATACACAGAAAGCTTCAACATGCTATATTCTTAGAAATGGTCTTGAATCACACTTTCTTCAATTTACGATCGTGATAGACGATTTCAAATTTTAAGCTTGCAAAAGGGATGGACAATCTTTAAACATGAAACACGACACGACAGTCCTATGTCGACGTCCTCATCCCATTGCGGGTGAGCGCTTCTTGACCTCAAGTTTACCTGCCCAGTTTAAATCAAGTTTTTAGTCGTTCGTTCTGCTTTTTCATCAAAAAAATACTTTCTATTTATGTTGAAACATCCTTTCAACAAATGTTTGTCTGAGATTTATTACCTGCACGGGTTGTCGTTCTATTTAATGTTCTCCATTTTTTATCTTCACCCTCTATCAGTCTGGTGATCTAATGTACCAAGTGATGTCCACCATGTGATGTAGTGGTTATACGTCACAGCGCGGCTGTTGGCCATGGACGTGGGTTTGGGTATAAAATTAGCATGAGAGATATAGTCGTGGGAGTGTATTTTCACCACAATGAAGCATTATGATTCTTAATGATTGTTTTTGGTTACTTAGCAACCGTAATGGGTGACCTTTAGATTTTGTTTAGATGGGGCTGATGGATGAATAGAGGATTTGATCCACTTTTATGTTTTTCACCAACGTAAATCAACGACATGTAATTTAAGTACTTTGATACAGATTAAAAAAAAAAAGAATTATCGGCTTTGTTTTATATTATTTTCAAGTTTAAATAAAAGAAATTGATAAGATCTACAGAAGTAATTGGAGGTTTCATGGAAGTAACTAATACATTTGGTCTGCCGATGGCTTTTAGAATGATTGAGATTGTGTGTATTGCCGCCACGTTGACAATTTTAATTCACATTATTCATGTTGTGTCTGTTTATAGAAGTGCCATTCAGTGCCTAGGAGAAATCTACAGGGACCTATAGGGATCCATTGATCCAATGATGTGGTAAGAGTAATCCACTATGCTCGTAGAAAACAGTTCTCACACTACTAATGCAGCTACCCAGGGGAAATATGACCTCATGACATATTTCTATTTGGTTAGATATCTTGCAATTATACTTACCAATGACGCATTCGGTGCGTTCGTCGTGGCATGCGCACTACGAACTGCGATAAAACGCAAATTCATGGCGAAATACGTACGACTGTAATTGCGATTTAATCTCTGTTGTAAGAACGTGTTAGAAGGCATTTCCAGACCAAGATCGGGTATGAAGATTAATTATGGGTATGATGTGTGTTTATCCGTAAATAGCAGTTAACAGCCTAGAAAAGATTCGCAGGGGTGGAAAGTGGGCAGGTAGAGATGGTGGGGAAAGAGGAAGAAAGAAAGAACGAGGAGGAGAGAGTGAGAGAGAAAGAGAGAGAGAGAGAGAGAGAGGGAGAGAAAGAGAGAGGGAGGGAGAGAAAGAGAGAAAGAGAAGAGAGAGAGAGAGAGAGAGAGAGAGAGGGGGAGAGAGAGAGAAAGAGAGAGAGAGAAAAAGAGAGAGAGAGAAAGAGAGAGAAGAGAGAGAGAGTGAGAGAGAGAAAGAGAGAGAGAGAAAGAGAGAGAGAGATAGAAGAGAGTGAGAGAAAGAGAGAGAGAGAGAGAGATAGAGAGAGAGAGAGAGAGAGAGAGAGAGAGAGAGAGAGAGAGAGAGAGAGAGAGAGAGAGAGAGAAGGCTTGACCATAACTGGTCGGGTATGACCATGCAAAAAACCTTTCCTCCCCGCTACTGATCTTCAGATTTTCTCCTGATCTGTTTTACGATATGTACGCGAAATAGGGCAGAAACCCTGGATTAAACCTTCCCCAGCAGCTCTCGTCGGACCCATACTGATCCCACTGACAACAGAAGAACACAAGAAGAAAAGTCTTAAGAAGAAGAAGAAATCGCCAAGTCAACGTGAGGTGATTTATTTGATTTTGGTGCAAACACTTAATCAGCTGCGCCCATCTCAGGCGACGACAACTTCTGCCCCGCTCCGCTCCCGGCTCTCTCCGGGGCACGAGCCGCGACGAAGCCGCCGGGTGAAAATTAGTCAACTCATTGGAAAATCATCCGTTTAGCAGTTAAATTGTTCAGCTTTTATTATCTTCTGTAATGATTATACGGGTTCGTAAGGAATAGCGATTAACAGCTGTAATTAGTTTTCGTTTCTTATACAGATTTTTGCCAAGTCATTGTTCTCAAACCAAAAGGAATAATGAATGGAAAAGCATTACAACAACTCTAGCTTTTATAAATTTTACATTTTCTTCCTAAAACGAAACATTATTGATTGATGTTGATTTACTTATGCTGTGAGGGGTAATAGAATTGAAAGAAAATATAGTTGAAAAAATGGTGCAATAGACATAGAAAATTGTGATAAATATGAAAATGAAAAAGGTACGTTGTGGCAAATAAAACATATAGAGAAAGATAAAACGACTGGATGTATTTGTGTCTAGGTGCAGGTATTTTCGACAGAGAATGAGAACATAGAGAGAGATGGGGAGGGAAAGAGAGATATATAGTATGTGTGTGAGTGTGTGTGTGTGTGTGTGTGTGTGTGTAGGTGTATTTGTGTGTGTGTGTGTGTGTGTGTGTGTGTGTGTGTGTGTGTCTGTGTGTGTGCGTGTGTGTGTGCGTGTGTGTCTGTGTGTCTGTGTGAGGGAGAGAGCGGAAGAAAGCGGTAGAGAAACTGTGTGTATGGGTGTATACGTGTCTGTGTGTCTTTGTGTATGAGAGACACAAATACAGATACAAATGCACATAGAGAGAAAGACAGAGATAAAGAGAAAGATCATAAGTAGACGAGGGAGGGAGACGGAGACAGAGTGACATACACGTGTTGATATTTGTGAATCTTCTTAGAGCAATTTATTTTGATTGATATGCCTACAGAGAGTGTCTCTCCCAGGAAGATGCACGTATCCTCCGCGTCCAGAGTTCATCAGATTGCTTGATATTAATATTCTCTAAATATAGCTGTACTAAAGAGCCTGGGGTAGATGGAAGGGGTACGGTAGGCGGGTAGACATGGGGGTGGTACCGTACCCCTCTCTCTGGGAAAGGGTAAATTCCTGCTGCCTAAAATTAACCCCAAGGCTGTAACATTATTCTCTAGGTTTCTTCCGTGTTGAGAGAGTCCACATAGGTTCAAGTTGGCTACAAGGTCTTTCTTAATGTAATGTATATTCGTTGATGTGATATAAATCATATGCATAGACAGATGCGATTACATACATCAGCTTTGAAAAGATTTAAATTGAGTGCGCTTTTCAACCAGGTCTTTCTAGTCTTTATAGTCAGATGCAATTACACGAATATGGCTCTGAAGGGATTCAAATCGAGTGGTCTTTAGAGACAAGCTTTACAGAAAGTGGTCTTTATAGACATTATACAATTACACAAACAGCTCTGTAGGGATTTAAACTACGGGATCATTACAAACAGGTGCTCTTTACATACGCTATTGCATACACACACCTATGCAGAAATTCAAATTGAGTGGTCGTTACAGACAGATGGTCTTTAAAGAGAGTGGCCTTTGTAGACACTTTCAAATTTGTATTTGCGTCGGTCTACTCCAGGTCCTCCCAGTAATACAAGCTAAGATTTATATTTTGGGCTCGGGTTAGGGTTAGGATTTGAGTTAGGTCTTAGGGTAAGGATAAGGATGAGGATAAGGTTGTGTGTTATGATTTCTAGCATTCAAAATGTAGCTTTAAGGTTGTGTTGTAACGAGACAAAACGGGAATAAGATTACAAGGGAAGCCGAACTTGGCCCCAAGACAATAACCTATTTAACATATGCCATAAATGGAAGCTTGTTCACATACCCGTCGCAACCAATGACCCTATATTAAAGCGATACTTAAAACGAACGCATATGCCTACACGCACATCCCCTTAGGCTAACATTTTCTTCGCACGCTTTTGTCATTTTATGAGGTATCATATTTCCATAACACACGCACCAAGTAAAAACACGCACGGTCATGGTCATTGTGATATGAATATCATCAGCTATTCCCCGGTCTATAATCATAATTATGAAGCATCAGAGTCTCCCATAAATCACGGTAATTTTTCTAACGACTAAATCATGTCATCCCGTCCCTCTATCAATACAGGGGTTCTTAAAGAGATAGTCCACCCTGAATTTAATTTGGTTGCAATAAAAGCAGAAATATGAAAAAAGGTTTGCGAAAATCCGTCATTTGATGAGAAAGTTTTTTTAAGTTGATATTTTGTATTGTCCATTTTGTGACGTCACGTGCGAGGTACTCTCTCATATGTTGTAAGATGTATGACTCCTTAAATTACTATTTTTTTTGTTTTGATTAATGATTTTTTTTTCATGGAGGTTTGTGTGTAAAATATGTGTTTCTAGTGATGTATCAAATGCACGGGTAAAACATGCATATCCTTTTTAGAAAATGGATATAAAAAAATTGTGACACAACATAATGGGAGAGCACCTCGCACGTGACGTCACAAACTTGAAATTTCATTAGATCATAATTATTATTATTACTTGAGCTGCAGTCCGATGATGTGTGTTGTGATAGTCTCCATTCAGACTCCCTATATAACAAGCACACAACTTGGGAGAGCACCTCGCACGTGACGTCACAAGATTGAAATGTCCAAATATCATAACTTTCTTATCTTTGATGGTGTTTCACCAAACCAAACCTTAACTAGTATATTTCTTCATATTTCTGCATTTATTGAAACCAACTTAATTTCAGGGTGGACTATCCCTTTAAAGGGTATTGGAACGCAACCTGTTCGAGCGACTTACAAGTACCTCGAGACAACCAGCCCCGACTCACAGTGGGCAGCCCATGTGTTCATCGCGGTCAAATCCAGGTTTACAAACTGACCATGTAATCTCATTTCCTTCAAGATGATGCATTTTCTCTCTCCATTCTTTCTCTTTCTTTCTTCTTCTTCTTCTTCCTCTTTCTCCTTCTTCTTCTTCATCTTCCTTCTTCATCGCCCTTCTTTCTCTTCGTCCTTTCCTCTCCTTTCGTAATCGTGATGATAGTAATAATGATAATGCTAAACCTATTTTAAATAACATACGATGTCAAAAACATTTCCAGTCTTTCGAACGTGCCCTTAATGAATTATGTCAATGCACAAAAGTGTATGTCTAATCTCCATTTTATATGTGCTGATTTAGTCCACTTATAGGCGTATTAACAGGTTAGCTGTAAATCGCGTCTTTTACTGTAATCTTTTGTAGGGTTCACATCGGCACGGGGTTGTAGTACAACCACGTGATCGATTGATGATGAAGCAATTAGCCGTGTTAAAAATAAAAATCTGTGATATAATAAAATTAAAAAAATATGATGAGGATGAGGATGACGATGACGATGGCGATGATGATAGTGAGGATGGCCAAAGGTCAGGGCATGACATAGTAAGGCGGGATTTATGGTGGAGGAATGTGGAGTTAAGACAGGATCATGTGGGGGATAGGAACCGATTGATTAACAGGTATTAATTTTGAGAATGACGCGCTTACCTGTTAGCTCTTTCCTCTCATTTCCCGTCCCACCATAATTACGTGGAGCTCACTCCAAAGTATTTTCGCCCTTTTTGCACTTTTTGCTTGCTCTTGTATTGCTTCACTACATATTCCATCTTTTATATTCTTCTTCTTGTTTTTCTTCCTTCCTGTTCTCACTCTTCTTTCTTCTTTTTTTTTTCTTCTTCTTCTTCTTCTTCTTCTTCTTCTTCTTCTTCTTCTTCTTTCTCCTCTTCTTCTTCTTCTTTTTATTCTTCTTCTTCTTCTTGTTTTTTTTTCTTCTTCTTTTTCTTCCTCTTCCTCTTCTTCTTCTTCTTCTTCTTCTTCTTCTTCTTCTTCTTCTTCTTCTTCTTCTCCTGATCCTTTCTTCTCCTCCTCCTCCTCCTCCTCCTCCTCCTCCTCCTTCTTCTTCTTCTTCTTCTTCTTCTTCTTCTTCTTCTTCTTCTTCTTCTTCTTCTTCTTCTTCTTCTTCTTCTTCTTCTTCTTCTTCTTCTTCTTCTCCTTCTTCTTCTCCTTCTTCTTCGTTTTTTATTCAGTTTCGTCCTTTTCTCCGTCTTGTTCTTAGAAACAAATTCTCTTGTTCTTGTTCTCAGAAACAAATATTGTGATCACCCCCCCCCCCCAAAAAAAAAAAAATAATAATAATAATAATCGTACAACATCAAATAAATGTATTTTTGAAACAATTGTAGACATGTTCTTTTTTCAAAGAAAATTTAAGCGTGCACCTAACAGTAATAAGTACAACGTGCTCCATCAAGTGAATGAGTGAAAAACAAGTTAGACAAAAGTGTCTGAACCAGAAAGAACCTGAATATAAACGTGTACATGCACTTAGGGTGATGTGTCGCTGTCCATTCCCGATTCGTTATACTATTTGAGCGCCATATCGTTACAAACAACACAGCCCCCCTCACCTGTCACAAACACCATTCCCTAACATAAAATGACGGTTAACTTAAGCACCAATTTCAATCATTATCAACAAAAAATATGGGCTTGCACTTTTATTTTTAAATTTGGTTGAGAGCTAAAACGGGGACGGGGGTAATATGACCAACAAGTGTACAGCACCCTGTGGCATAGTCATGATAGTTAAGGTGTCATCACTTGACAAGTGCAGAATCTTGGAAGAGTCCAGGATTTATTAATAAGCTGGCCACTTGTCGTGAGGTCTCTCAGATCTTAGCTTTAGATGTCCCTGACCGCCTTGAGATCTTCCAGCGATGTGTGCATACAATTTGGATTTGACCATCGAATATTTCACTCGTGTATGCACTTTTTAAAGGAAATGTGTAAATCAATAAACATACACACATACAACACACCATCACATAATATCTCTCTCACACATTCACAAACATACCTACTTTTCGTTTTTAACAGTACCAAAAGTTCCATTTAAATAACACATAAAATCACAATTTAATCTGATATAACCATAAACAAAATGATAATATGATTAGGCTACATATAATTGGATTCCAACAAGCAAACAAAAATCAGACAAAGCGTAAGAGAGAGAGAGAGAGAGAGAGAGATAGAGGAAAAGAGTGAGAGAGAAATATGGTAAAGAAAGAGATTAACAATAAGATAAGAAGACGAGAATGATAAACAGGGAGCCGGAAAGGGAGAGAGAGAGGGTGAGACAGGGAGAGAGGGATGTATACATGTATATGAGGGATGGGGGATACAGAGAGAGGGGTAAGAGAGAGAGAAGAGACAGAGAAACAGACAGACAGAGAGGAGAGAGAGAAAGAAAGAGAAAGAGAGGGAGAGGGATAAAGATAAAAAGAGATTGACAAAGAAAGAGAGAGGGGTGGCTGGAGAGAGGAGCGGGAGGAGGGAAGCAAAGGGAGATGGGCTCAGAAAGGAGAGGTACAAGGAGTCTTTTTATATATACCAATGTAGATATAGAGGGAGAGGGAGAAAACGGGAGCTATGTATAGTGTATGTATTATGATGGTCAAAATGATACAAAATCAAAGAAATATGGGGCTGGGTAGAGAAAGAGAGAAGGGAGAGACAGACAGACAAACAGATAGAAAATGAAACAGGGGGAAGCACATGGCCAATTACTCGCGTGAATGAAGAGCCATCAGCGGTGGAAAGGAACATTAATTTGTCTACATTATGAGAGAAGCTACATGTGATGGCAGCATGAAGCATGGGTACGTCGACATACCCCGCGAGTCCACGGCTGTCATGCTTGTCTGGGTCACGACAAACCCTCTTCACATCTTAAAATTAATTTCCCCATCACTCAAAATGATACCTCACCTTTAAAGCCCATTGCACAGAAAACGACTTTGCTACAATTCCGCAGTCGTACGACATGGAAATATGACGTCACCTACGGTACTTATACACATCCTGTGACCGGGTCCTGCGATTCAGCCAGTCGCAGAGTTATACGACTGATCGGATCGTGTGGTCTGCGTTGGCCTCAAATAAGAAGTAAGAACATTGCAGGGGGAGATTGTTGAAACAAAAGTGGAACAAAGCTGTGCAATCTATCAAACAATAAGTCTTTCTTCATTTGTATGGACATCTGGTTAATTCTGCTGCTGCTATTTTGAATTATTGAATTAATGTTGAATTAAAGTTACACCACCAGCACAGGTTATTCTGGTAAATTGAAAGCTATCAACGGTGAAAAAAAAACAGTTGCAGATAAATGAAACCTTGATGACGAGTTGAAATAAATAAGCAAAGAAATACAGAGAAACAGATTCGCAAACGTTTGAAAATATATTTTAATGAAGTTTTGAATTTGCATGAATTATGTGAAAAAAAACCCAAACATGATTACTATGATGGAGCATTAAATCCTGATTATCAACTTTCATGGGCAAATCCATGGGTCCGCATCGACGCACTGTACGTCACTTTGACGACGTCATTGTTCTTGAGCACCATTCATGAAGAGGACAACATTCAGAGCGTCACTTTTTTACCTTAGATTTGCATAGCAAGAATACAGTGCTTGTGATTAAGATCTTTAAACACAAATAACTTCCTTACAATATGTGTGATCTTTTTTTTAAAGCTTTGGCGAATTTGTTTCGCTGATTTATTTTTATCTTCATTAAATTCCACGTGTTATCAGGAGTTGCTTCCCTTTCAATTTGTTTATCAATGATAATATCAATAATTATTATGATATTATTTCTACGAATGAATTGTGTTTTTTTATGTTTTGTTTGTTGTTTACGTTTGTTGTATCTGAATTTTATGTATGTGTTTTGGTGGAAAAATAACTTTAATCCTGAATCTTGAATCTTGAATCTGGTTTTTCTCTCTTTTTGCCAGACACAGAGATATTATATTCCGATTATATATTAAGTGTGAAATGGGAACAACTGGTTCACCCGGTCCAGTCAATGAAGCCAAACGGATAGCGATAAGAGCCCTGGTATGCCCTAGAGTCAGTCCGGGGTGCCAACGGATCGTCTCGGGTGAGTTACGGGGAGGCGACGGCAGGCTGAAAGGTACACTTCCCTCCCCACCTCCAGTTTATCCTGCTCAAATGGTGTTTTTCTTCTTAATTTTCGTTCCCCTCCACATAACCATCAGAGGCAGTGCCCGTGACTGGAGACCAGCCAAGCGATCGGGGAACGAGGAGGAGAGAGGGAAGGGGAGGAGAGATCGAGGGAAGGTGAGGAGAGAGGGAAGGGGAGTAGAGAAGGAGGGAGGAGGGAAGGGGAGGAGAGGGAGAAGGGAGAGGAGAGGATAGTGAAGGAGAGAGGGAAGGGTGGAGAGAGGGAAGGGTGGAGAGAGGGAGGGAAGGGAAGGGGAGGAGAGGGGGAAGGGGAGGGGAGAGGGAGGGGAGGGAAGGGGAGGAGAGGGGAAAGGGAGAGGAGAGGAGAGGAGGGGAAGAGGTGGCAAGGATCATGGCAGCTTGGGACCTCACAAGGTCGATAGAAAGTAATCAATAAATTCATCAAATTAACCATCTGAGTACCGACTGTTGATTTTACCACTGTTGCAACCTAAGTGTAAGTAGTAGAAGAATAGGTGCTAGAAGCAGTAGTATTATTAACACTATCATGTTAAATTATCATTATTATTATTATTATTATTATCATTATTATTATTATTATTAGTAGTAGTAGTAGTAGTAGTAGTAGTAGTAGTAGTAGTAGTAGTAGTAGTAGTAGTAGAAGTAGAAGTAGAAGCAACCATTTGCCAAAGATTAAACTTTAGAGGGAGCCAAAAATCAACTATAAAAAGTCGATTTGACAATAGTCAAGCGAATACCAAGAAAGTTATGACTTAAAAGGCTTAGTCACTAGCCCAATTATAAACTGAAAAGGCATCGGGGGGGGGGGGGGGGGCAGGGGTCGTCCTCTTTGAACATGAATTCCCTAGGGTTTATTAATGTTCACAAACCTGAAAGTGAGTCTTTTGTGAGATTTTTAAGGTTTTAACCGCCGTGTAAATGTCATGGTTGTCGGATGAGGGTGTGAGCGTGAAGTGAGTGGAGATGGGTCACTGAGTGATATGATAAACCACCGCACAATGTGGTCGTTTTGACAGGTGCAATTGGGTACCCCATTCCAGAGGAACCTGTATATAAATACCTCAAAAGTCCAGCGCAGAAGACACGACCCGGTCGGTCGTACCACTCTGCGACTGGCTGTATCGTAGGACCCGGTCATTGGGTTTGCGCAGGAATGTGACGTCATATTTCCAATCATAAGCCCTTACGACTGTAGAATCGTGGCAAAATCGTGACGGCTGCAGCGGTATCAAGGGAGACATGAATTTTTGTAAGCAGGTGGTCTTCAAGTGCAGCTTTCAAAGAGAAACGTCCACCAAAGGAAGGGCGTTTTATAGACGGGTAGCCTTTACAAACACAATAAAAAAAAAGTAAGTCCCCCCCCCCCCCTAAGTAAAATAGCATAACTTTTTATCGAAGAGGTTTTGAGCAACATAACTTGGCAGGATTGTACCATCACTTATTGACTAACCTCCCAGTGAAAATCGCATCAATCCACTCAGCCATTCATGAGTGAGCACACATTAAAGGCACCATTGTCACTTTTCAAAAGTCACAAGGGTAATATTAATGAATTCAATTTCTGATGCATAATTTATGTATTTTCATTGTTTATCATCCATCTCTCGACGCACTAACACCTATCCCGACACTTAACACATTGTTCTGTTTGAGTGAGCACAGTTTAAAAAGTATTCATCCCTCTTGAGTTTGAAACTTTTAAAAACCCTTTATTTTGGGAAAAAATAAAACTCTGCATATTTTGACCTGTTATGTGAACATAAGAGGTCATTTTCATGTCATAGTTGAGTGAATACACTTTAAAAATCGCACAAGAATGCCAAAATGTACTGTTAATACAACATCAACAATTACCCTTGTGACCTTTGAAAAGTGACAATTTTGCCTTTAATGTGTGCTCACTCATGCATGACTGAGTGGATTAATGTGATTTTCACAAGGACGTTAGTCAATAAGTGAAGATACAATCCTGCTCTGTAATGTTGCTCAAAACCTCTGCGATAAAAAGTTATGTTATTTTCCGTGGGGGGGGGGGGGGGGGGGGAACTGGACCCTACTGTATAGTTGTTACTAGAAATATCCTACGTCATGAAAGCTATGTTAAGCCTGACCATCCCCCCCCCCCCTTCCCCACCCCCGTTCCAACAAAAATGTTCTTTGAATCGTCAAAGTAGAAATCGTCATCGGGAGAAGAATTAGATTGGTGAGTGAAATCGAGGACGGGAGCGGAAAATGCGACGGAAACGGGACGAGGAAAAGGCGGGGAGCGCAGGGAGGGACAATTACACCGATAGGGTGCGAAGGACTGTCCGTCGATAGACCTTGTCCCGGGGAGCTAGACGTTTTCCTTTTTAGAATCCCAAGTCATTCCTGTTTGATGCGTTGATGGGTGATTAAAGAATGTCTTTGTTGGAGAAAGGACGGGCGGGGAGGACGGACGCACATCCATCAGTTGTTGAAGTTGGGATTCTTTCTGGATGGGTTGAGGAGACGATAGAGTGGTGACATTGTTAGGAGGAAGAACATGATACTATAGTCTGGAGATGAATCTTAGGATCATGGGGGGGGGGGGGGGGGGCGGCTGGAACGCCCAAGCTTAACGATTTTCAGACGTGTCCAGCTTGTCTGAGTATATAAACAGACTGGTATCATAGTCCTTACATTGATAACATTATTGATAGAAATTATAGAAATTGCGATGATAACAATGATACCAATAGTAAGAATATGTGTGTTATTTTCTGTTACGCCTGTTATCAAAAGATGCACTTACAGTGTATTCATCATCATCATCATCATCATCATCATCATCATCATCATTATCAGCCAAGACTGGCCCACTGCAGGGCGTAGGCCTCCCCAAGTTGGTGCCAAAGATGCCTGTTATGTGCTGTTGCTATCCATTCAATTAACTTTGTGAGCTCATCACTCCATCTCAGTTTCTTCAAGCACATATTAACAAGAGCATTATTGTGTCACATTCTGGACGTTAACGTGTGTAGAGCTATGATGGGCAGTGGGGGGGGGGGTGGTGTTGGGGGGGAGTGGTGGGGTGCGTAAAGGGTGATGGTGGGGTGGGGTGGAGGTGGGGTGGGACTCATGATCATCCATCGCGCACTTATATTACAATTTTACCATGCGTAAGGGGTGTGTGTGTGTGTGTGTGTGGGGGGGGGGGGTTGCTCAATTTGGAGTACTTCTGCTGACATTATTGTTGTCATCATTGTGGTCGTTGTGTGTGAGATACGCTAATGCGTTGCCATTATCCATCATGATGTTAAATTGGGGACAAGGTCGCTTACTCGATGGCAGAAAAGCAAAGGGAGAAATTAAAGTTAGATCTTTTGTTGCGTGAAGTCATGAAAAACTATGTCAGGGACATGTTTTTGGCCCAGAAGGGTGGGTTATTTTCTACACCGTTTTTTTTTTGCCATAAATTGCAATGAATCATGCTGAATTCAGAGTATAATGGCGATGCATGCATTCTGAACGTTTGCTCGAACTGATGAAATGGCCGAATAAGTCTTGAGTCAAATGATTCGAATCAGTGTTTCAATTGTTTTGGATGCTGCCTTTATCTACCATTGTCTATAAATGTCCAATTTTGGTATACCCACCCTACTGTACATCGACGCTCATTTCATCATATGTGTCGAACTATCAGTTGTCTATCTTTATCACTTTTGAGTCACCAATTAAAACGATTAATTTCAATCTTTCCTCGAAAAAGAAGCCACGTCACAACTCCTTTAACCTTTCGGAGACACGCAACAAACTAAGGGTTTTTTTTTCACTCGGCCTATATAAGTACATGTTATTTAAAAGGTAATCGAATTTCGTTCTCGTTTCTATGCATTTATTATCTTCCCTCCCAATTCAATATTTTGGCTAATTACTCACTTCGGCAGAAGTCGTAGAAGCTGATGTGACGAAACGTGTGTTCTTCGCGTGCAAGCTCCTAAGATTGTCTCCCCGAGTGGGATTTCATTATACGCATCCATGCATGAGCTGGCAACAATCATTTACGAGGTTTCTTGATGAGAACATGGATACCCATTTAGTATATGTGTTATAGGGGTAACAGTAGAGAAAGAGGCAGATTCAGACAAAGAGAAAGAAGAGGGGTTATCTGTGGGAGAGAGAGAACTACACAGGAGTCGTGTAGTCATCTAATATCTGCTATAGGGGTGGATAGAAAGAGATAGAGGCACAGATAGGTAGAAAAAGGGGAGAGGGTGTGTGTGTGTGTGTGTGTATATATGTATGTGTGTGTGTGAGAGAGAGACAGAACGAGGCAGACCGAGAGAGAGAGACTGAGAGAGAGAGAGAGAGAGAGAGAGAGAGAGAGAGAGAGAGAGAAGGGGGGAGGGAGATAGGAGGAGGAGGGGTGACAGAGAAAGTGAAGAGGGCCAGGTAATATCTATCCATGAGCCTTGGCAAAAAATATGGACTCTCTCTCTCTCTCTCTCTCTCTCTCTCTCTCTCTCTCCCTCTCTCTCCATCTCTCTCGCTCACTCTCATACGTTCTCTTCTAGATGTTAAACAGTTAAAAGTGTGGATGGAAAGAGTTAGAGACAGAAAGAGAGGGGTTAATAAAGAACGGGGTGAGGAAGATAGATGAGGGGAGAGGGGAGGGGCGCAGACCCCCCTCTTTTTTACCAACACACAATTCTGACTTGTAGACTGACACTTTTGTATGATGACATCACACAAAATCGTTCAATCCCCTCAATATCTCTCATCATCCACTTCATATCCGTAATCACCCCCTCCCCTCCACCCCTTCCATACCCTTCTCACGTCACACCACACTGGCGTTGACCCCGTTAATTCCGATGGCGTTTTCAAATCGGATCGCCATCTTACAGATAGCTCTCCTGAGTTACACTCTCGAGGGGAAAGACACACCATTGTTCCATCAAAACAAACAGTATCTGCATGATCTTTAAGCGTATCTGTTCATTACATTAATGGTTGTTCTTGTATTTCCATTGATGTTTAGTTTAGACATTCTCGATCTATTAACAGACGGGAACATAAGTGTTATGGCGAGGTTGGAAATACTGCCCTATCTATAATCAAACGTCAATTCTTATCAGAAAAGTTCACATGTGACATGCTCATACTTTGTTTAAACGAAGACATTGACATCTGAAATACGTCAGGAACTATGAGTCATAATAGCATTGTGGGCTTTAATCATTGGTATTCTCCTCTTGATATATAACTTTGCTTTACCTTTTCTTTCTTCTTCACCCTGTTACTAGGTCAAGAGTGCAGCATACTATTTGAGGAATTGTGTTTATGAATATCCTCTTACCATGGAAACATAATTATACAGAGCATCTTATCAATCAGTCGTACATATTGTTCCTGTCATGGTATGATGTTAATGTCTTGAAATTACTATATAGATTGATCAGTTGATACAGACTCCACGTTAGCCTTGCTATCCAGTCGGTTATGTATTTGTCATAATTCGATTAGTATTCGATAAGGAGTGTGCTCTTAGACGAATAACACAATAGTGCCATTCTCATTGGGCTTAAAAATCGAGAAGTTAGAAAAATCGCGAAGTTAGGGTGAAAGTTGCCTAGCAACCGTACCAAAAGCCGAACGGTCCTATTGTCCCGGTCCCCTAACTTCGAGATTTTTTAAAGCCCAATGAGAATTACACTAATGTATATCAAAATCAATTCAAGCTGTTCCGTAGGCTACAATCGTCTAATCTGAATACAAACAAACTAAAACACGAGGTAAATCAGTCCCATTCATATATCATGACGTCAAGATAATTCGGCACGATGGAGCATAGCACGATGGCACGATCGTGTAAGTGAATCCAATCATAAAATAGATGTTGAGAAAATGAATAGAGCACAATCAAACTGTATAGATACATATAAGCATTGTCTCGTTTTTGTCATGTTTGTTGTTGTGATACTGATGTAACCCATAGCATTCGTGGTTGGGGAGCCACTTTATCGTTTGGTCTGTATGTAATATGCTAGGGTCCAGACATTACTATTTAAATGGTTGACTGACCTTAACGTCCTTACATAAACCACCACACACTCTCACTGCAGGTATCACTCTGGTCTGGGAAGACAAGACATAACAATTAGCGACAAAGCTTATGGTCCAACACATCTAAATGCCATTGGGAAGCATTAACGCTAACATTTATTTTACTTAATGGTACATGAGATATACGAATTAAATAGTACAAAACATTTTATCTACTCACGTACGTACGGTACTTCTGATTTGGAAAGCGCGCGCGAGAGCTCTCTAATAATTATTGGATCGCGAGTCTCATCTCGGTCGCTGTCATCCCGATCTCCGAAGCTGGTCCTCCACGTGTCCAGTTATCACGATGTTGTCATCCGCATGTCCAGTTATTACAACGTTGTCTGCATGTCCAGATTATACGACGTTGGTTGCATTTTCACGAAGACTTAGAGTTCTGTAAAGACTATGCTCGTAGTCTGTCCATCTCAATCCGGAGGCGTTATTGCTTGGAACTTTACACGAGTATGGTTTGTGCTTCAAATTGTTCTTAGTCAAGTGGACTCTCCATCTCCAACTTATAACGAGACTGTTGGAGTCTCATCTCCCATGTAGAGTTGTCGTCATCTCTCCCCTCCCGGGCTAACTTATTCTGGATCTCTGGAAAACTCTATAACTCTAAAACTCCATAACTCTGGAATAACTCTGAAAACTCTGGAGAAACTCTAAAACTCTCTGGAGAAACTCTAAAACTCTCTGAAGATTCTCCTCCTTGCACCCTTCTTTTATATTACTCCTACACTACATGTTCCAATGTGTGTCAATCACCTGGTGAAGAAGTGTTTACTTGATTACAATTGGTTGAGAGTACAAGAAAAGGGGACGGAGTATAAAATATTAATTCTTATTGGTCAACAGGCCTACTTCCTGTCACCCCTTCTTCAAGTTCAGAGAAAATAATATTGTCCTCCAGTTCATTCATAAAAATCAGAGGCTACGTCACAGTTACTTTCACTTCAGAGAAAGTGCTGTGTTTATAAACAATAGTAATGAGAAAGTGCTGTGTTTGTAAACAAAAGTAATACACTTCCGCACAGACCTTTTAGTTCTCCAAAACATTCCTTTTACAAGTGTATGTTCAGGCTCCTATGAGGAGGTGGAATTCCCTTGAACACATGTCCAGCCACTGGTGATTTAAAGCATTGTCCTTGGGTTCGGTCATCGTAAGGGACTGAGCGTTCCCCTAGGCAATATTCTCTCTTTTAGTTTTCTTTGCAAATGGCCAAGATTTACTGGAGTTGGATTATTTGTTCGTCCTTAAACTCTCCTGGTTCACCCGAAAAAGATGTACGTCATCATTTAAAGGTTTCCCTAGAAATCTCTTCCTAAACAACCTTACATCCAGTCAAATGTGAACTGACCGTAATGCAGCTTAGTTTGGTTCTACTTTAAAATGTGAAAGTGCTACAATATAGAGAAATGGGACTTTCACATGGAAAATATAAATCTTACATGGGGTCATATATTCACATCCGTTACATCTACCCCGCCTCTCAAATAAATGTCGACCGCGACATTTGTAGAATTTTCAAGTTAAACTTGGTATCTTCTTCACGCAGTGATTGACATTCTTAACTTGACTTAGCAAACACTTAATACATGATAACATGGATACGTGTACCTCTCACATCATTCATTCGTAAAGGCATTCACACATCAGCAAAGCATTCATATACCTTAGAATATATCATACTGGTGATACGGTCCAATAAATGCGATTAACCATAGGCCTATATGTGGCTGATGATTATGCGAGCATATCATAAGAAACATGGAAAATAAACAACTGTAAAGTCGAGTCACTTTTTACAACAGCAATAACAAAAGTACAAGAAAAAAATCAATATAAATCAATCAATGCCTTCGATAACCATTGTTCTCCAGTGATTTAACATGGTCTCGTTATAGAGAACAGTACTCACATAGTATAAATGTATCCTATCCATCTTAGTGGATATCTCAAAACCTAACAATGCTTGTTTCTGTAACATCTGCAATTGTTTTGGCTATCATATTCAACTTCAATACACTGCAAATACAACATATTTCGCCATCCCTCAACTTTTTCAAATCAGCTTGGACGGTCCACTTGGGATATGTACTTCAACATATCATATCATGTCATACATACGGCAAAGATCTATTCACCATTAATACATAATTGTAAATCATTTTCAAGGGCCGATATAATAATAACCCATACTCTAATGCAAACTGTGTTATAGCATTGGCGGCAACAATTCTAGAAAAGTATATCAAAAGACATACATACATGACTATTATATTCTGCGTAGTCACGATGTTCATTCATCAACAGTGAAGATTAGTATCTTTCAAATCAAAATGAACTATGGCTCATTTCGGAAATAGCATTAACCATGCCAACATAACATAGTCGTAACGCTGCTAGGAAAACCTTACTAGCAAACAGTCTTAAGATTAGACTTAACTAGATTCATATAAACATATAAAATATAAGCATACAGTATGCATTCAAAGTGCTACTGCGGCAATCCATTCAGGTGACTGCCCATCATCTCAACATCGTATAGGAAAATGCACACCATATGTACATACAGGTACATCTTTGCTAATATCATCAGCAACGCTTAGCAATATATCAAACACTATAGCTTGTAGGTACATTTCATAACATTGCCTCACCAGAAAGATTGAACTAATCTCCCAGTTTGTTTGTCTTTGAATGAATACATAACTCCTCTTCAAAGTAGACATAACATACAATGATCTCATTTCTATCCCGTCGACAATGTATCATACTAATTCCTAGTAGATTAAACATATCTCCCCGGGCATAGCGTAGTCAAAGACATATTTTCAAATTGGCACAACTTGGCATAAATGTTTATTCATATCTAGCCTGTGTAGTATTTCTGACCATTCTATGGAGAACAATACTTTCATAATGAAATCAGGCACCTTAAACATTTTCCACAATGATATGTTTGCTATTAAAGCTTAGACCTCACAGTCATAGTCCTGAAATAGCTGGTAACAGATTCGAGAGCTTTCAAAACGGGCTCCACAGGCACTGTGTTCTCATCATGGGGATGATCAGGGGTAGGCATTCGACTCTGATTGTAAGTCAGTCTAGTCGGGGCCCTAATCTCTCGCAATGACCGCCGAACTTGGCGTTCATCCTCACTGATGCAAGGCGACTCAGGCTCTTCTGGTTCACTTTGATCAATAAGTTCCTCTCCTGCCTCTATATAAGGTACAGGGTCACCTACATGTACATCAATCTCAATTTCATTTTCATGTTCATCTGCTTCATGCGCAGCACTATTTGTGTCTTCTGGTTCGTGGACATTCCAGAATGACACGCTTGCATCCTCATGTGTCAGTGTCTCATTCCTAGTGTCACCAGGTTCAGCACTTTCTGTGTCTGACCTTCCCTTCCTTCTTCTAAGGGACTCTTTCATACGGATATACATCTCTGTCTCATGTACAGGGAGCAGGGGTTGCGGTGGGCCTTTGGGGAGTGGAGGCCTGACTCGGGGGACTCTACACTTACGGGCAATATGGCCCATACGACCACAATTGTAGCATGGTCCTCGGCGGGTTCGGGGGGCACGACACTTCCGAGCAATATGGCCTATACAACCACACCTATAGCATGGTCCTTGGGGATAATGGGAATGGGGAGCTCGGCTTGTCCTTTGCTGGTGACAAGAATGACCTACTGCACGCTCCATGGCAGAGGCCCTTCCTCGTTTAAATTCGCCTGAAATTGTGGGCGTGATGGTTGAGGGTTCGAATGGTAATTGTTTGGAGCCTGTGAGGCAGCAAAAGGAGGAGGGAATTGAGGGGGGAAAGGAGGCGGCATTTGGCTTCGCTGTGGGGGTTTCGGGGCCCCACGTTTGCGACACCCTTTAGCGAAATGTCCCATCTCACCACACTTATAACATGTGCCAGACGCTCTGGCCTGGTCCCGCGATGTCCTACCGCTGTCTCTAAAGCTGGAAGGCTGTGGGCTTATTTCTTTCCTACTTTCTAGGGTATTCAGCTTTTCTTCAAGCTTTTTGACCATTTTCTCTAACTCATTCTCTCTTGATTGCTTGTTTTCACTTGTTGTCGCATGAAAGCCTACGCGATGGTTGTGGGGGCGCGTCTTTGGTGTTTGTTGGTGAAACTGGTCGAAATCCAGGTTTTCCTGCTCTGCGGCACGTGCCGCCGTGACCAGTTCATCGAAATTTTGTGTTGTTTCATACTTGTGCCTAATGGCTTGTTTGACCCTATCATTGGTCAGCCCCTTCCAAAACACCACACGCAGTGTTTCATTCCTGGCTTGGGGGGAAATTCCCCCTCGCCTTTCAGCGCGATTTACCCCCAGTAATTGGAGCCTAGCACTAAAACTGGCGATGCTTTCTTGTGCCGCCTGCTTTGAATCATAGAGCTGTTGAAGGAGAACAGCTCCTGACTCCACAGTGCCATACAAGCCTTCTAGTTTGGAGATGATTTGGCCTGCAGATGCCCCTGGTCCCATGTGCATTATTAGCTGACCCGCTTCTCCACGGAGGGACTTCCTAACCATCAGGCCTAGTGCCTCGTCTGTTATGTGACTGTCATTTTGGAGGCATTCTACTTCATACCTCCAATTTTCAAATACGACTTCTCCACCTTTTTGCTTGGAATCTCCAGAGAAGAGGGACAATTTGCTGTGATTCTGTAAAATCACAGGGGGGATTCGAGTTGGAGACTTACTCTCCTTCTCAGTTTGAACATTCAGTATGAGGGAGGATCTAGGGATCTCCCTAATTTCTAATTTGCGGCCACCCAGTTTACTCGCATTTTGACCTAAAGCCAGTGTTGCCTCTTCTGCCGTTTCAGATGTGCAATACGCTGTGCCCGAGGGTTCCCCAGTAAGTGAGTCCTTACCTAGCGAAACTGCTACTACCTCGCCACTAGCCTTAAAAAATTCCTTCACACTGTCCTCAGTACTTTCAAAAGGAAGATTCTTCACATAAACGGTATTGTCACCTTTCATTGCCATTTTGATGATATTGTTATCTAATACAAACTAATCAAAATATAACAAATGAAACCAATTACTGATAAAGATAATCAAATGCAGTAATTTCAGCAGAATGCAACATGTACGAAGGCATTACCTAATGACTTAACAATGCATACCCAATGCACACACCATGTTCACACGCACACCAGTGAGAGGTACAAAATGATAAATTCCTTGCTGTTCCCAAACCAAAACATGCTCAGTGGAGTATGACCTATTTTTTCTGTCAACCATCCCCCAAAAGTATTACATATAATATATCGTGCTGATAACGCGAAGGTCGTGAGTTCCGTGCTGTAACCCATAGCATTCGTGGTTGGGGAGCCACTTTATCGTTTGGTCTGTATGTAATATGCTAGGGTCCAGACATTACTATTTAAATGGTTGACTGACCTTAATGTCCTTACACAAACCACCACACACTCTCACTGCAGGCATCACTCTGGTCTGGGAAGACAAGACATAACAATTAGCGACAAAGCTTATGGTCCAACACATCTAAATGCCATTGGGAAGCATTAACGCTAACATTTATTTTACTTAATGGTACATGAGATATACGAATTAAATAGTACAAAACATTTTATCTACTCACGTAAGTACGGTACTTCTGATTTGGAAAGCGCGCGCGAGAGCTCTCTAATAATTATTGGATCGCGAGTCTCATCTCGGTCGCTGTCATCCCGATCTCCGAAGCTGGTCCTCCACGTGTCCAGTTATCACGATGTTGTCATCCGCATGTCCAGTTATTACAAGGTTGTCTGCATGTCCAGATTATACGACGTTGGTTGCATTTTCACGAAGACTTAGAGTTCTGTAAAGACTATGCTCGTAGTCTGTCCATCTCAATCCGGAGGCGTTATTGCTTGGAACTTTACACGAGTATGGTTTGTGCTTCAAATTGTTCTTAGTCAAGTGGACTCTCCATCTCCAACTTATAACGAGACTGTTGGAGTCTCATCTCCCATGTAGAGTTGTCGTCATCTCTCCCCTCCCGGGCTAACTTATTCTGGATCTCTGGAAAACTCTATAACTCTAAAACTCCATAACTCTGGAATAACTCTGAAAACTCTGGAGAAACTCTAAAACTCTCTGGAGAAACTCTAAAACTCTCTGAAGATTCTCCTCCTTGCACCCTTCTTTTATATTACTCCTACACTACATGTTCCAATGTGTGTCAATCACCTGGTGAAGAAGTGTTTACTTGATTACAATTGGTTGAGAGTACAAGAAAAGGGGACGGAGTATAAAATATTAATTCTTATTGGTCAACAGGCCTACTTCCTGTCACCCCTTCTTCAAGTTCAGAGAAAATAATATTGTCCTCCAGTTCATTCATAAAAATCAGAGGCTACGTCACAGTTACTTTCACTTCAGAAAAAGTGCTGTGTTTATAAACAATAGTAATGAGAAAGTGCTGTGTTTGTAAACAAAAGTAATACACTTCCGCACAGACCTTTTAGTTCTCCAAAACATTCCTTTTACAAGTGTATGTTCAGGCTCCTATGAGGAGGTGGAATTCCCTTGAACACATGTCCAGCCACTGGTGATTTAAAGCATTGTCCTTGGGTTCGGTCATCGTAAGGGACTGAGCGTTCCCCTAGGCAATATTCTCTCTTTTAGTTTTCTTTGCAAATGGCCAAGATTTACTGGAGTTGGATTATTTGTTCGTCCTTAAACTCTCCTGGTTCACCCGAAAAAGATGTACGTCATCATTTAAAGGTTTCCCTAGAAATCTCTTCCTAAACAACCTTACATCCAGTCAAATGTGAACTGACCGTAATGCAGCTTAGTTTGGTTCTACTTTAAAATGTGAAAGTGCTACAATATAGAGAAATGGGACTTTCACATGGAAAATATAAATCTTACATGGGGTCATATATTCATATCCGTTACACTGATAAGAACGGAAATTGTTGCCACCTTGATTTCATGCGTGTTACGTCAGCGGCTAACAATGAACACTCATTTCGCTGTTACAGCTCAGAAAAATGACTTTCGAGATAAATCGTGCTGTTTAATACCTAGCTCTCTAGCCTACACCGGCTCTTTGTAAGCCAAGTTGTAAAATGCATATAGGCGCAGCACGCTCATCATGTTCATGAAGTGCGCGTATAGGGTATTGCACGCCTGATTCGTGCAAATCATATCAAGGCTCATTCATAGGTTTGCCTCTTACTCCAGCGGCATAGCTCGATATATTTACCTAATTGTTCACTTTTGTCTAAAAGCACCAAATTTGGCAAGCATGTAGAATGACATATTTAACGCAAATCTGAATATTGAGCCACCTCGAAGTTTGCCAAGGAGAGCCATGGCGGCTATTTAAAAAAAATGACCGTCATGCAAAAGTAGTATTGATAATTTATTTTAAGATAACATTTGATTGGCACATTTTCTCACAGCATAATTAGGTGTTATACTCCAACTCAAGATTCCCTTTGTGACATCATCAAAGGTAGAAATTAGCAGGATAATATACATTATTTATGCACAAACTAAACATTGCAATGACTACCTGCAAGTGCTTATAATAGAATCACATGTCTTTACACAATACCACCTAACAA
Organism: Arbacia lixula; assembly: GCA_963669155.1. NCBI lineage: Eukaryota > Metazoa > Echinodermata > Echinoidea > Arbacioida > Arbaciidae > Arbacia > Arbacia lixula. The sequence continues at coordinate 6,296,545 of OZ022589.1, forward strand.
CATGAAATGTAATTATTAATTGAATATAACCGCGGCGGTGTGAAGGTACCTTACCCCGATTTGTTTGCCACTTGGTAAGATGCAAGTCAAGCAAACACGTCAGCACGTATCCACAACAGTGATTTAACTTAGACCGCGACTAAACGTAGGTTCACTTTATAAAGCCCTAAATAAATCATCTGATGCTGGCACAAAATCACTGATTTTCATCACAGAATCACAACATTGGAGGATTTGAAATTTTCGCTGTAATTATTATGTGAACAATGTCAATACACCACAGTGATTTTGAGGGTAACATCAATTATATTCAATTAATAATAATGTTTTTATGTTGTTTTATTAAGCGTCCCATAAAGTTGGTACAGTTTTACTACTTGGTTTGCGGTAAAAACAAATCTGAATATGGGCCAGTAATTTCGGCTGTTGCTAGAAGTGATAAAATCTTAGCTATATACATCCAGACGACGCATTGCAAAGTAAACAGTTTAAGCACAGAAAATTCAATATTTGGATTTCATGTAGGGCTTCTCGCGACACACTTCTGTGTGACTAAATCTTAGCTCCATCTCTGCCAGACTGCACACTGCCTTATCATCTATATGGCAATGGTCTGTATCACCAATGGAGTTAACGCCTCAATGGCGCAACCACTGTTCTGAATTGAGTACCGAAGTAGTGTCGTCATATTAGCATAAATTGCTCTTTTTCTGCTTTTGACAACGGAATGATATTTTTAAATACAGTTATGTGTGTAAAAACGTATTTCCTGAGAAAGAAACCCTGTAAACAACATATGGAAAAGCACTTCGCACGTGACGTCACAAAATTTAAAGAGTTAAAGACTATAACTTTCTTATTCTTTGGTGGATTTTCATCAAACCTTCGTTAATATGTTTGTGTGTCTGCTCTTTATTGAAATAAAGTTAATATCAGGGTGAACTATCCCTTTAAGACTAGTCTCTCGGTCATTATCGTCATTTTTTCAGTCCGGAGAGCTGGAGAAGAAACCAAGAACGATTACTCTCCGGTTGCCAGACCCCTTTATTGAATGATTTGGTTTAGAAACGCTCTACAGCCTGAACGCCAGGTGAAACGCTCCTAAAAGACGGAAAGCAGACAGTTCGAAAAACCATGCCATACCACCACACGAGAGCTGTCGACCCCGAGCCCATGGCTTCGACGAGCGGAAAACAGACGGCTTTCCCAACTATGCCAGACTTCCCGGGGACCTTGTCGTCAATACTTCCCTCCTGGTAATCATACCACCGACACACTACCCTGGGAAGGAGCAAGAAAGCAGGGTAACCCTTTTACCCCCGTTCTTTACCCCTCTTTACCAACCGGTCGACCCCCTGTTCTTTATTCGACTCTCAAAAGCTCAACACGAAAGTCAACTTTTCGTCGGGGATTAAGCCCGTTGACTCATTTGGTCTATAAGCCCACGCAGAATCTCTGTGAAGTTTCTCGAAAGCTTGCCAACTATTCGCCTTGGAGAAATGAAACATGTAACAGCCATTTTCAATAGACGATTAGATGAAGAAACACTTTGATTTAACGTAAATCCTCTATGTGCCAAAGAAAATATATCTCTACGGGGTTCTAGAACAAAACACTTTCTAGAACATCCGCAATCCGGGCAGTGTTAAAATTCAAACTCATTCACGAAACCTTTCATTCTACAGTCGTACAAGCCTTGCTCTGCTTAATTTACCTGATGCGATATGCAGTAACTTTTACTAATAATTGCAAAAACTGACCCGAGCTGCTACAAAACCAGAATGACTTAATTTGTGTTTAAGCCATGTTAAATTCAACACACTTCAACTGTTTCCCAAATGATCTGTTTCTACTTGGTAACCATGTGTAAGTTTGTCAGCACATGTCAGGTTTGTTGTTGTATTTATGAGAGTGAAACCATAGTTTTACAACTATCAATTACAAGTAATTAAGCCCCCTACCGATCGCCTCATCTTTTGCTTTTATTAGATTTCTCATTTTAGGAGTGTGTGGTAATATTAAGAGGCATCAGTTAATAAACACAGCACGCTAAATCAGTCATTAAGGTTTGGTAGTTTTCCTGGTATATCCAAAGGCGAAACAAATTTCTTGCATGTCTTGAGAACCATACACTGTGCCGCAGGTTTACCCCAACGTAGCAGCAAGAATCGGCTTTTCCTGAATCTGATAGTTAGGCAATCTTAAGACAACTTTCCTCAAGTTATTTTCCATCATACTTTGGTCACAATAGGTCGTGCGTGTTTTTTTTTTGTTGTTTTTTTTTGCACCTGCGTGTGCGCCGTCACACACATATATCATAGTCAGGTTTAATAAGTTCATTTTGCATTTCAATCAACATAAGAATTGGACAGCATAATCTTTTTTTTCTATTTAATGGGTACAACCTTAGAAACTGTGGTCTTCAATCAGAATCATGGCAGGATTATGGCAGAAACGTGACAGAATCAGGCAGGCGACACGTGCGGGCTACCTGTCTTGCTCCAGGGACGTGGAATCACAGACGCTGGCCTAGGTACTAGGCTGTGAGGTGCATGGACACAACCCAGTATGTTAACAACTATGTCTGGTAACACAGACTACGCCCTAATTACGTCCTAGCTGCTCTGTTGAGGACTGGATTCGGGTACAGTCTGTGTTACCAGACATAGTTGTTGACCGACTGGGATGTGTCTATGCACCACACTATGCACCTCACAATGCACTTCACATATGATGCACAGGCGCGCATGGTTAGCTGGTTGCGTAATGCGCTGGTGAATGGTGAACCCTCGTTCCAGACCTCTCATCGATGAAACTTCAGTGCATTCTGGGTCAGATCTCTCACCTGTGCCATGCTGGCGATGAAGGGGGAAGGGAGGGGGGAGGGGATGGTCTGACATCGCGCACTTTATTGTTATGAGTACTTCAGGCTCTGAAGCATGTGTTTTCGAGATGCTACTATAGTTTACTAATATCGTACGAATTTGTTACGTCATCAGAACGATGACTACAACAGCCCAGAATATCAAGGGAAGCCAATGGAAGACTGTGTGACTGTTGTCATAATAGATAATGACGTTTTTTTTCGAAAAGTCCAAGAAAGTTTGTCACAGAGATGACTAATATATAGGCATGCGTGTCAGAGGTAGTTCTATGAAACAGATTAAAGTTTCGCACGCACGTCGAGTAAGCGGATATGTATATTAACCCCTTCAGTGCATTGCCTAAACCAAAGGGAGAACGAAGCCAAGATAGCATTGCGTGGTTCGAACCCGTGAAATAAAGTTCGCACCCGCTATTGTAGCTCAACCACTGTTCCACAGTACCTCCAAGTGATGAAAATATGGTGAAATATTATGTAAGCATGGATCACATGATACTGCAACGTGCTGATATTAAAAGGTAAATTATCAATGTTTTACGATCAATTCACAACAGAAATGATCAAACAAAATGACACCAATATTTAATTTATGTGTTATTTATTATATGGGTTATTTCCCCTTTACGATCACAACATACAGTCAAACTTTCACAATTGGTTTTATCGCTTATTGTACGTAAATATAAATGTTAGCTCACAATGCTGGGAGACATGGGCGGAAATCCCGGGGGGGGGGGGACGGGGGCGGGGGGGTCGCGTCCCCCCACCAGTTCGAAGGGGGGGGGGGGACACAATATCAAATGTCCCCCCCACTATTTTCGGTCGTGTACCGAAAAAACGTCATAACCCCCCCCCCCCCCCCCCCTCCACCATTTCGAAGGGGGGGACACAATACCAAACGTCCCCCCCACACACTATTTTCGGTCGTGTACCCCCACGAGGCTGGGCGGATTGATTTTTTTTTCGAAAAACGTCATACCCACCCCCCCCCCTTCCCCCCCCCCCCCCCCCCCCCCCCCCCGCTCAGGTACTTCTTGAGGAAAAGCATGTCCCCTCCACCTTCGGGGAGCGATTTCCGCCCATGCTGGGAGATACTATAGTCGAATGAATCCACGGCTCCCGTTGATGATCCAGGTGATAATCCGATTCAGTATTCCCAAATTATGATCCCGATATTGATCCCAATAATGTACAACTGAATAGCAGGTATTCCAGATAGTCAAGTCCAAAAAGATGATCCAAGATGGTCAAATATTAATCCACCGAGTGTGAGGCTTTCACAGGCAGGATCTCATAAGCACTACTAAACAGGCAGATTACAATTTACGCCGAGAAAAACCTCGTATAAATTCACAGGTGTGTATCGAGCCAAGGTCACAACACACTCTACAATGCAGGTGACTGGAGTTAAACTCTAAACTCTTGTCCGAAACAACTCCTATATATATCACAATTTGTACATTCTAGAAAGTTTTATCATCTATGCATCTAGGAAGTTCTCAGTACATCTAGAAAGTTCTATCCATGCTTGCAAACATGAAAAACAAGAAACACAATGGCCTGACCCAGAATCCACTGAATCCACTACTTTCTAAAATGTTCATCAATCACTGGCCTAACAGGTCACTGAAATCCACAGGCACCCACAGTCAACGAATCCTTTATTATGCTAATTAGCTTAGGCTAGTTGTAATATTCTTTTATGTAGTTAACACCTGGCCCAGACAATTCTTCAAAATTCTAGAATCTTCTGGGCAGTACAAAATGCGCAATGTTGATTTCACCAGGGATGTGTTAGGAAGGAGGGACAACTCAACCATAATATATTCAAACATCTGTATGGATACTAAAGCGTGCTAATGAATGTCAAAAGCATTCCACAATCACTGCAATGCTTTGAAGTCCCATGCGCGGCACCGTCATTTTGCTATCGTCAACTTGGAAAGCAGTATCTTTAATTGCCTGTTTTGTTTCTCGAAGCTGTGTTTCTTATCACATTTTTTTGCAATTTTCAAGAAAGTTAAGGGGCAACACCTCTAAAGATCCTGTATTCGTTTTTCTTCTAAATAATTGTTGAATGATGCACAAACGGAGATATAAGATAATATTCTTACTTACATAATTAACAAATTTCTTCACTTTCCGGAGATTTCCGGAAATGTCGGATTCAATCATTATCAAAATCATATATTAAGCTGCTTACTTTCATTAACAGAGTTTGCGTGAATTTGCGTGCAAATGAGATATTTTACTTTAAAAAACTGTTAATTTTTGTTCGCTGATATCTCTTTTCCTCACAAAAGTATTGATGCAATCCAACAGAAGTGGACAAGCGAAATAAGACTCTACATTTCTTTTGTTCTCTCTGAGAAACCGTTGCTAGGCAATCGTGTTCGTTATTGTTAAAACACGTGAAAAGCACATGCTGAGGCCACGCAATTTTTCGGCGGTGCCACGCATGGGCTCAAAGAAAGAATGTTGTTTCATATCCTTTCCTAACACATCCCTGATTTCACCAAGGAGGAATTTTACAAGCGCATAGACTGCATCTCATTTAATGGCTTCATTTATCACAAACACAACTTTATAACAAATGCATTACCATAACGCTCGCGAAACAGGGGGCACTATTAACTTTAAGTGTACCCTGGTACACTTAAAGTTTGCTCTTACTCAACTTTGCTCTATGGGATCAATGTGCATTAACTTTGAAAACACACATATCGAATAAAAAAGTAAGCATAGCTTCTAAGCTTATTGAAGAAGATTGATACCACGTGTTAGCGAGACATTCCGATCGACCTTTTCAATGAAAGATTGTGAATGTATAATCATGGACTGCGGTCTTTCCAATTGAGATGCGAAACGGAAACGGTTAAGACAAGTTAAATCCTCAAGGGGTTTCCCCTTTTTTATATGCACACAGCTAGGTTACTCATTTTTTTCGAAGGGACCCTCGATTTTTTCGTTTTGATACACTTGGCCGTTGTCTGTTTTCTTTGAGGGCTGATTTCACGGTATGACGTCAACTTGCATCAGTGCTCCAATCGTATATGTACTAAACATAGCTATAATATTTATGTCCTGCTCAAGAGTTGCATTGTGTTCACATACACACGTCGCTATGGACACCACACAAATATTACAATAATACATATCTATATACACTGTTGGTCATAAAGGTGGAATAAAATATTTTTGAATAAAAATCGACAGTTTCGTTGGTATTTGAAAGGCTACGCGTAGACAAAATGGTAATTGAGTGATTACATAATGTTTCCCCATTACACAGGTGACATTATAACATGAGAAATTTGGATTACGTAATAAATTCTTTTGTTGTAGACTATAAAAGCCTATGCATATGATATTCTGTCCCTTTTCCTGATTTAGCACTGTGTATAAGAAAGTTGCATTTTTTCGAGTTCCTTGTACCGTTTGAAATAAAAATCGGTAGAGACGTTCCCTGGACTATGCCTGGTCCAACGGCAACAGCAATACGCGAAAGAGTGGTAGCACTGCGACAGGAGGGCTACAAGCAGACTGATATCGCAGAAGTCCTAGGGATATCACAGAGTGCAGTCTCTAAGATCCTGAAACGTCAACGTGAGGCGGGGAATGTGCGGCCACGGAAATCTCCAGGACGTCCCAGATTGACCACAAGAAGAGATGATCGCCAACTGTTGAATTTCAGCCGCAGAAACCGGAAATTGCCCACGAGCCGTCTTCGTCGCTTGTGGAGGAGATATCATGGGATCAACGTTTCCCGGTCAACCGTTAATCGCAGATTGCTCCAACATGGTTACCGAGCACGACGGTTGACCAAATGTCCACGCCTGTCTGTTCGCCACAGAGTAGCTCGTCTTCTTTGGGCTAGGGAGCACAGAAGGCTTCATCCAGGACATTGGCAACATGTGGTCTTCACGGACGAGAGCCGGTTCATCCTTGACCGAAAGGATGGGAGACAACGAGTTCGTCGATTAGCCGGGGAAAACCTTCGCGATGAATGTATCCACGAGACGACTCAAGGCGGAGGCGGCTCAGTGATGATATGGGCCGGCATCCATTATGGAGGGAAAACGCCACTGGTGGTTCCGGACGGAAACGTCAACGCCGCCGCCTACAGGGATATCTTGGAGTTCCACTGTCTTCCATATGCAAGACGAGTGTATGGGCACAATTTCCGACTGCAGGATGACAACGCTAGACCGCACAGGGCCGCTGCAGTAAGGGAATTCCTGGAGGCAGAGGGCGTCGTACAGTTGCCATGGCCAGCTTGTTCGCCGGATATGAACCCCATAGAGCATGCATGGGATGCCCTAGGCCGAGCCATCAACGACAGAGAGGTCATTCCTCAAAATCTGCAGGAGTTGGCAGATGCTCTGAGGGAAGAATGGGACGCTATGCCTGTTGACGTCATCAACAAGCTAGTGGACAGCATGCCACGACGTCTTCATGCGCTGGTTCGTGCCAGGGGTGGACATACCCGATACTAGTGACTGAGTAAGAACAATGACTCAAGTTTGATGCAAATTTGTCCATGAAATCACAAAAAAGAAGTCATCTGGAAAACTGAGAGAGATTGAAAATAAATATCTCATGATCATTTAATTTACTGTATATTGTCGTCATTGTTGTTCTGTGCTCATGACATCCATCGCTTAGGACATAAACTTGTAAAATATCACTGTCGAACGTGTGTAAAAGGCAGAATAATAAAGTAAAGTTGTTATCATGCACCATAAATGCCATATTCAAATCATGTGGTAATAATTACGCTGTGAAAATTTGGTGAAAAAAAATATTCCACCTTTATGACCAACAGTGTATCTTTCTAGCATATAGCACTCCAGAGCTTTGTTGCATATAGGTTTCCAATTATTGTAACTTACCATCAATAGTAACTACCATGGCAACATGCGCAGTACTGAGAGCTCATTGGCTGTTGCCATAGAAGGTACCATTGATGGTAAGTTGCATTATTGAAAACCTAGATGTAACATATGGCCCAGGCCTGACAATATGGCCAAAGGAAGGCCTCTTTACCAATATTTTATTTTACCCCAGCATGTGCATGAACCTGTGCTGTTCTTTCCCATGTGGCACTGTGTACTCACGTGTTCTTTGTCCCGTTCAGTCACATATGCATGAAACTGAGTTGTTATTGATATAAGGCCGTCAGAGCTTGTTACTGAGTGGGTTAACCACTCAGTCCCATACTACTACTACTACTACTACTACTACTACTACTACTACTACTACTACTTCTACTGTTACTACTACTACTACTACTGCTGCTACTACTACTACTACTGCTGCTACTACTACTACTACTTCTACTACTACTTCTACTACTACTACTACTACTACTACTACTACTACTACTACTACTACTTCTACTTCTACTACTAGTGCTACTACTACTACTACTACTAATAATAATAATAATAACAATAATAATCGGTTCTTATATGGCGCTTTCCTAGTACGAAATACTACCCAAAGCGCCCGATTATTACCCTGGCTTTAGCCAAGTATGTAGCGCTAAAAGCTAGTTTATTTAAAATAGATCAGGAATACCATATTCCCGCCAGGTACCCATTTACTACACCTGGGTGAGAGGGACAAACATGAGCAAAACACCTTGTCCAAGGGTGTACGCACCGGGCTGGGCTTAAACCCAGGATCTCTCTGCGAGAGTCAAGGCCTCTCACCACTATACCACAGTACCCTTACTGGCAAGAAACAAAGGTGTTATTGATATGGGGCTGCCAGTGCTGGGTACTGAGAGGGTTAACCCACTCAGTCCCATAGGCAAGAATCTGAGTTGTTATTGATAAGCGACTGTAAGTGCTTGTTACACATGGTCTGCCTTTTCTCCATGTGTACTGTATGCCCTCATGTATGTCCATTTGGTTAGTTCATTTTGTACGCTTGTCTATATCATATAATTATAATAACACTAATAAAATACTAATATGTTTTACACATATGCATAACCCCCATTCACTGAATATCCATCTTGAAATGCTGTCAATCAAACCACATGACATCGATACTATCATTCGTAAGTAGTTTAATAAGAATTAGTAGCCTATTGGTATTGGATCTGAATCAGGACTTCTTCGTGGAATGAGTCCCCGCTTTCTGAGATATGTCGAATTGTAGATAGTTAGACTGACACGCACGGAGACTCATCAGTGCCGTGATTCACTTCACACATGCCGATCCATATCAGACCTAGACAAGTCCACATCTGCTTCGAATATATCATGCAATATACATGATGCACACGACATATCGAATATGTCAAACAGGGAAAAATAAAGAGTGGTGGGCCCCTTTTCCATTTGTTTTCGGGAACTTGTCACTTGATGTCTCATTATAGGCATTATAGGCGACTATTGTCATGATTGTTTGGTTGTCTCGTTTGAGTTATCGTGACAACAATTATGTTATAATGTATTGACATTCAAACCCACCGTACCACCTGCCTTTTCGTGATTGGTCAGATTTAACAGATGTATTGTGTCACTAAAAATTTACTTTTGTTACTCCGGTGTTAAAATATTGTTGTCTCTTCCTCAAACTCTCTTCCTCCTCCTCACCGTCGTCTACGTGTTCTTTCCTTGGGCCCTGTAATATTTCTGACACAGCCACGTCATCTCCCATTACCTAATATCCATGTAAACACAAACACACACACACATATACACACACATACACATACACATACGTACATACTCACTTTATCTTTCACTCTCTGCATCCGGTTGTTTGTATATTGTTTGCTTTGCTCTATGTATTTGTACTTCTGTATTCATGCTACACTTTCATTTCCTGTTTATTCCCTAACTTCATCGGAACATGTCAAAACAAAATATGATGTCATCTCTCCACGCATCGAAGCTTTCCTAACTTAGAAATGAGAATGTATCTTCTTTCACGAATGATTCTCCTCATATCGGAAGTGGAGAAATTGCGTTGCCATAGAAATGTATGATTGTCACAAGTATCTCTTGTAAATGCAACATTGTGGATCTGGCTGGCTGCCTCCCAATATTTGCACGGCAGCTGCAAGAAATATTTGTAATACATTCAAATCACCAAATTCCGCAGTGCAGGTGCAATTCGAGTGACAATTGTTTCCGAAAATCTAATTTCTATATTCCAACAATATTCACAACGTATAATATCATTATGATTGATCTAAAAGTGATGTTGCATCTGTTAAAACTAGCTGACAGTGTAATTGTTGATGAAGTTACATCATACGAGCAAACTAAAACCTGTTACATCAATGTCAGATGATAACCAATATATCAATTAAAACAAGTATAATATCAGCAGATCCCATAACCTGCTGTTTCATATTTGATTACTGCATTGCGTTTAATATTTGAAAATTTACTTGCGGAAGTCACGTAAATCACGCAGCTGGCAGTCGCGCGATAGATTTGCCAATTATTGATCATCAAATGTCGGGAGTGTGTCGAGATGACATATATTATACATCAACATCCAGTTTGATCACGTACATCCGATGATAAATGGAGGAATGTAAGATGAAAACACAAAACTAATTTTACAAAATAAGTTGCCGTATCTTTATGATCAGTAATAGTAAACTGCATTAATGTGTTTCAGTGGATAGATCGGCGTATGTATTGCAGACAGCCACGTACAATAAGGCACTTTAACTCGATCATGTCGATGGTACGTACTTTATCATATACGCACGGGGCACCATAAAAACTTCCATCCGGATTGTGGAGGACATTTTTTAATACTCACTAATCAAAACTACACTTGGCTTTTCCATTTATTTAGCATTTTTTTGTTTCAATTAATCTATGTGCTTCGAAAATGCTGAAGTTCCAAGGGAATACCGGTACTTTGCAGACTTCATTTTATCTGCAGAGTATACCAGACACCGGACACCATCCGGGAGTTGCACAGTTTCGAAACAAATTCTTTGCTTCGAGGTTTCATTTTCCTGGTAAAACATGCAACCTTGCATTAGTTCTATTGATATATTAAGGGATCATTATCTTTATGTCTTGGATTTCGCGTTTGAAATATGTAGTGTTTCAAAAATGATCCAGATGACATCTATATGGAAAATGTTCTCATTTTGACACAACGTGATACAAAATCTTGAGTTCTAAAAGGAGTTCGACGATTTATTTCGAATCAAACTGATCGTCGGTCTTATACGCTATCTGAATGCGATGACCACTGGTCAGGGTGAAAGGGGGTGGGGTGAGCGACAGCAGAGAGAGAGAGAGAGAGAGAGAGAGACAAAACGTACAAAAAGGGGTGTTTATTTTAATGGTTTCATAGTCATGGCAGGTTGTTGTGGTCTTGTGCATGATTTACGTCACTCCATTATTGCAGGGATCTTTCTACCGCGAAAGGGTATGGCTTTCTTAATAGAAGAAAAGTTACATTTAGTTCCTAGAGGAATATGAGATGGATTGCAAAAGGAGACAGTTTGCCGCTTCGCATATACCTTAAAATCCTGTCTTCTCGCTTAAAATCTTTTTGCTATAGCACATCTTCCATTTTCTGTAAATGGGGATAAATATTACACATACTATGTTCTCAATTATCTCTCAGGTTTCAATGTGGGCATTGGTGAACTTCGTATTTTTCTGTAAAAATTGTGACTCCTTGCCACTTATTAGTTAAAGTAGAGCATCTTGAACCGGCTTATCAACACAGTTTCCAAAATAGTCCCGTGTCTGCATTTAGCATCTAGATATTTACACCTTGAATTTCCGACGAAGTCACAAAATTTGGCAGCAGACGTACTGGCTCAGAGCGAATATAGTAAAAATGTTATGACTGGAAATACCTCACGTTGATTAACGAAATTAGCGTGTACCCCACCCCTCCTTCCTCGGACCTCCCCTTCTGATGGTGTTTGCACAGAGCGAGTGCCAATACTAGTATCAGCATCCCCACACTTATGCTCAATGAGAATAGCTTCAAAGTGAGGCTGGTGCTAGTGCACATTTTTTTTAAATTGCTAGGGGTGATAGATTTATTTGTTTAAATTGTACAGTTTATAAAAATTGTTTATTTTGATGATTTAGGTACCATGTCGATATCTATTGATATATCTTTAGTTTGTAGTGTTGGTTCATTAGACGTGGTATTCCATGGATCGTAGTATTGCTATTAGTACTGGATTCTCTTGGTGGAAAGCAAATTCAGGGCAACCTTTCAGGGTCATGGAGTTGCGCCAGAGCGCAGGGTCGTTAAGATACTATCGGTTGATAGCTCGTGACGGCTTCCAGTCCCAACCATTTCACGACTTTGCCAAACCTCGGGCTTGTTCCGCACCCCATAAAGTCACGGCTGAATCCTTTTCCATTTCCCTTAACAACCTGAGAAATATGTTGTCACGTGGCCTTCGTCACGTGGTCCGATAGGCGATCCGGAGGTTGCGATGGCAACGCAACTCTAGGCAAGCGTGTCGTCTGTCGACATGGTCTACATATATTACTGGCGCGAAAATATCAGTAACTGTTTGCATTAAGCCTCCTGTCCATGTCTCAGCAGATTGAGAGCTTTATTTTTCGTCTGAAATGTGTGTACTTGGCCTGAAACCGGTAATATCGACTTACCATAGTTACGTCAACACTTTGTCCGAGTCGAGTAAACAGTATTAGAAACATTATGTGAGCGGGAACTAAATATGCACTGCGCATGCTGGGAGAGTACCTGAAAGCGGCTTATGTTTGGTGTTCCAATACGAAGTGAAGTTATAACAAGAATAATTCGATTTACTTCGAGACGCTTTCTGTCTAGTCAGACGGGCTACGAATACATTGTAAGTACAGTTTGGGTTATATATATCCTGATGTTTTCATTAGCAGGGCCTAGACTGTAGATTGCGGGATCGCAGTCAAGAACCAACAGTGCAATTATTTCAACAAAGAGTAGAAAAGGCCTGCTCACTTAGCTCGTTAGGATGCGCAATCCCCTTGTGTATATAGCATGTCGTCATCATTTCTTTTTCCTCGAGAGCAGAAAATACCTTTAGGAACATCTTTCAACAATCAATACATTACCGTCTTATCTTCTGACTCTGCTTCTTGGGAAGATTCAAGATTCAATTTATTTTCCACAAAAAAACAACCATGCATAAAATTCAGATACAATAAAAGTAAACAACAAGCAAAACGTAATAAACACAATCAATCATAGAAATAATATTTTTTTAAAAAGGGGTCCAAAAAGAAGCAGGGCTCGTGAACACTGGACCCCGTATGGAAATATATAGAAATGATGCAATATACAATACGTCTAGCAGTATTTACATACATTTTTTCTCTATTTGTGTAAAAATAAAATAAAAAATACACATTTTCCTTGACATTGTCTTCAGACACTTTATCAAATAATTGCATTATTACAAGAAGTAATAAAACAAATCATCGTGATACAACATAATTAGATTCATGAATTATTAACATAACTTAATCGTGCTTGTGGAAATTGAATAATATGGGAATGTTAGGAACATACAGCGATAACTGCACTTGTATTGGTAATGGTAACATATCAATTTTAATTACAGGTTAGGAACGTTTGGGAGTTTATTTTAGGTTTTCCACACTGTGTCCGTGGGCTATTTTTCCAATGTGCATTACCAAGGTAATTATTCAAAGATTTTGAAACTGTACAGGTGACGTTACTGTCTAAAAATGAATATTACAGTCATGTACGTCAGAATAATGGTCAGAAGAAGTTCTCAGAATTTTCATGAAATTTATGATCTTTGTGGAGATGATTTTTAAATATCCAGACTCCCTCGTTCATGGCATTTACCGCTATACAATACCAAGGCAATTGCACAAATTCCCTTGACGTTATTTCGGATGACGTCATTTGTCTAAGTGAAATTGGAATATGTCAAAATTCATGAAGAATCAGACCTGAAGGGAGGTTTGAGTCACTCAACTTTACGGTCTAGTTCTCAGTCTCACAGATACAACCATAAAACGCGCTACCTCTGTCACGGTTTGCGGTAAAGCGATCTAACCCACGTGTATTAGGTCTACCGCCTAGAATCTCTGCTTTTAAAGATTGTCCGTCCCTTTTGCAAGCTTAAAATTTGAAATCGTCTATCACGATCGCAAATTGAAGAAAGTGTGATTCAAGACCACTAGCATGTTGAAGCTTTCTGTATATGTAAAAATTTCAGCCGTTAAATTTCAAACCGACTTTTTTCGTACTACGAAAAAAGTATTAGTCTTTGTTACAGCATCTATGTGGTTATTATGCATGTGTGAAATTCTAATTTTATGAGTAATTACCAAAGTTTGGAGATGATTCCTTCTATAGAACAATTTTTTCATAATGCGTGTTGTAATTTAATAAACAGATTAATCAATAAAGCAGATATTTCAACACAAACTGCTAAGAGCCTGAGGTAAAGACTTTTAATCAGACGTTGTTTACGTGCATTATTTGAATTTTACACTACGTATCAGTTTCAAATTATGAATATACAGCCTGCCAACACTTCTCTATATGTTTTGCCAATGTTTCGATGGTTTTGTGGTGATCTGAAAAACGGATGGGCTGTCTTTAAAGGGGTACTTCACCCTGAACTTATTATTGTTTCAATAAAAGCACACATATGAAAGAACCATATATATGAAAATCCGTCAAAGGATAAGAAAGTTATGATCTTTTATTTTATTTTTATTTTGTGACGTCACGTACAAAGTGCTTTCCCATATGTTGTGTATTTTTTTCGAAAATGTGCATTTTCAACTAAAAAATTATACATGTGATGCATCATCAGAAATACGTTTTTACATACATGCCTGTGTGAACAAAATCATTCCGTTGTAATATACAGAAAAAGAGCAATCTATATAATCATATCGTACACAACATATGGGAGAGCACCTCGCACGTGAAGTCACAAAATTGATATTTGAAAATCTAATAACTTTCTTTTCCTTTGACCGATTTTCGTCAAAATATGTTTCTTTCATGTTACTGCTTTTACTGAAACCAACTTAACTTTAGTGTGAACTATCTCTTTAACCCTTTGTGCGCTAGACAAACTGATGCTTTAATGATTTGATCTGTATTACTTGAACAAAAATGTGCCATTGGTGCATAAAGGGTTAATTGCCTCTCGGACTAAACCGTATTGTTTTACACTTAAGGCTTTCAGACTGACATTTGTGGGAAAAGGTGCTAATTCTTTGATAAGGTGTTGATATCAGGTGTGGAAAACCGCACCCCTGTGCAAATGAACGGTGTACGAGGTGTATAAACAAAAAAGTCAAATTTCGTTCGAGTTAACGTAGTAGAAGTAATAGTAAAAGTAAAGTGTAAGACAAAGGAGGAAACGAGATGAAGGAAAAAAAGAACATTTCGTATTTCGGAATAGTTGGTCTTCTTCGCTGAGATCCTTTTTCATTGTGTTACCATGGTTACAATGTTAAGACAGGGTAGCACTCTTGCAGGTGAAACAAAAGAAATTTGAAGAAAAAAAAAACACGGAAAAGAGAAACATGGCTGGATCAGAACTTTCCCTCCTTTAAATAAAACCGAAAACTGACTTTAAGCAGAATTACAGCAATCGCTGGAAGAAAGGCGGGGGGAGGGGGGGTGGTTCTGGGACGGCAGCGGTTCTGTCGTGGCGAGTGCTCCTATCATTCTAAAAACAATTCTGTACATCACCTTCAACTCTGAAGCTTTTATAAGCAAAGAGACAAAATATGTGCATGTAAAGGAAAAACCCTCCTTTTCCCTAGAGATTTCGATGCTGTCTCGCCAAGGGGAAAACAGTTTACCTTCTCCCGATCATGCTCCCCAAAATAACAGTTCTTGAAATGTAACCAGATACATACCCATAGTAATTTAATAATGTATATGTTTTTTGTAAATTGTGTCGGTATAACGGGCGTTATTTGTCTATTTTGGAGGTAAAGCTCGAGATGGTTAAGGCCTGACCTTTAGCATAAATTGGTGGTTGGGCTGCTAGCGGGCAGTGCGGGTCAGATAGCGGGGTGTTGGGGGCTGGGTAATGGGAAACGGCGGCGGTCAATTATTCCGGCTTCCCGTCCGTTCAATCTCGCAGCAGCCTGCGCTTGCTGAGTGGGCCCCACGCATTCGTTTCAATGTATGGCGAGCATTTATGTACAGGGTCTAGCAATGAACCTCGTATACTGTGTAAAAACAAGTCATTATTATCGTCATTCCTGAGTACGCATAACATGATAGTCTTAGAATTAACACTACTGCAGCTCTAAGAAATTTTCCGATGATTCTGAATCTACGCACTCGCCTAATACTCGTTCTTTGCTGTTTATGTTTATACTTAACACTGGTCTATGGAATTACATATGATTGGTTTAGCCTTTACAAAACGTATAATCATTTCTGTATCTCTTCTTATGCCCTTCGTATATTAACATTTATTAAGTCAACTCTAACAACGTGTTCATGATTCCTTTTGCAGGCCTAAATTTACTTCAAACCACACAAACCCTTGGACACAGCGATCGCTATAAATCAGAGTCGTCATTTGAAATTATTACGTCATATTTCTCCCTTGTAAGAGATTAGTGACATTGAACGGAAGTCGTGGGTTGATTAAAAATCTCGATTTGAATTAACGATTTCCAACTGTTCGCCCCCTCACCGAAACAAACATAAACACGCACGTAAGAACCGTCATGACTTGAAACGGATATGTGTTTTTTGAAGGGGCGGCACTGCCCCCTTTCCCCACTTCACTTTGCCCCTTTGGGCCTAACGCTCGCGCACCCAAAATCTTAACTCTTTGTGTGCCATGTTTGCATTTTGTCACCAATAATAGACACAGATCCTGTAAAGCAGCATGTTATCCGGGGGAGCAAGGGTTATTGAGCAGTAGGAATATTTTGAAAATCCACAGAGATGAAAATTTTATCTCCCGTAAGAAAATTATATTCCTAAAATATTTTATTTTTGGTATCTTGGGAAAATTTGACCAATGTTAATGAGCGCATGACCTGCGCTCATTTTCCCGAGGGCCGAGGCTGTTAGTAATAAACGTCCTTTCACGTCTTTTGCATGTACATTAACACCATCAAGCTGATGGTATGATGTCATGAAACTGACAATGACATTGCGATTTTATCTCTACCTTATTTGAATAAAAAAAAATGTCATGTTTTATCCTAACTTGGCTATTCAGAATACCAAAGATATGATTTTTCCTAACTCCTTGAGATACATTAATTGTTTTCCTAAGATCGTTTTCGGAATACCCTTCTCCCCCTTCCTAACCCCCATCTCCAGGGTTCCTAATGGACAAAAGGAAAACACATGTCAGGAGAGGTGAAGGGATATGTTGTTTGAAACCACGGAGGAAAATAATGCAACTTGTCGTTTTTCGTTAATGGGTATGGTGTTATGTTCATGCCGAACTGTAGATCCAGTCCATTGAACGAGCGTCGCGGTAAAGTCCTCATCACATCTAACCATTCCAGCGCCAGATAAAACGCTTCTTTAAAGTGTTTCGTATAAAAGTTATACATTTGGCACATAAGAGTTCAAGAAAACTCCTTATCTTAGAAAACATAATTGTGGACAGTGACATGTATTTCTAATATATAAATAAAGAATAACGTCATCTTTCCTGACATAATTATTCTCCTACCGTTCTCACAAGTGTTCCCCATCCTCTGCCAACCCTTCCCCTACCACTCTCTCTCTCTCCCTTCCTACCTCCCTCCCACTCTTCTCCCCCTCACTCTTTCCCTTCTTCGTCCTCTGTCACCCCCACCACCTCCCATCCTCCCACTCTCCCTCCCCCCTCACATTCTCCCTTCCCCTCACACTATATCTCCGAGCATTGCTTCCATATCACCCCATATCACCTTCCAATACACTGCATTTGGCATTGTCTCTTTATACTTATATCATACCAGGCCCTCACCTTCCATTGAAGACATCCAGGTAAACTTTTCGAAAAGTAAAAGGAAATTGAGACCACGCCCAGCACAAATTACAAAATGAAGACGCTAATTAAGGGACAACCCGAATGCAAGGGAGCGGGAAACTTGGTCGGACCAGTCATTGCCGTTGCTAAGGCTTCCCTCCGTCCTGGCAATACGCGTCTAACCGTCGACACCAATACAAACCTGATTTCAAAGACACAATTCGAACAGGAAATGGAGGTTATTGTTGTAATTGTGGTATCATTAGAGCTGGTTTTGGATTACCGGACTGTTTCTAAATGCGACTCCGACCTCGTTGATGTAATTTGATCGAGGTTGTTATCGTGGTGATGAGTAAGAGCGGGTGATTCCCAATCCTCTCCAGTTCGCCATCTTGTTTTTTGCTTGTGAATACATTAAGTGTTGTTGGTTTTTTTTTCGAGCGGGGAGGGCCATCCCTTGAAAGCAGATAGAATCGTGAAAGCATGATGAGTTTCATATTTAGGTCAGGAGGGACACACGAGTAAACCCTAAAACTCTTAATGTACTATTCTGTGTCTCCACTCATTGTTTGAGTTCAGTGTTTATCAGCTTAGCACCACAGACAGTGGTGTAATTCAATTCTGACTCGCATAAACAGTGTTAGTTATTTCAGTCGGAGATAATAGCATAATATTGTCAAAAGTAGGTGACACAATACACACTGTTATCATCATAAGGGATCTATTCATTTAAGGTAATCAATAGTAATCGTAACGACTACGAGATCCAGAACCGTGTTGCCATAAGTACAGGTACTAACTGCGTATATCATTCTCGTTTGCATTCAGGATCACGTAAAGGAGTCGTCTGACATGATAATGTCGTTGAAATCAAGTGAGACCGCGACCCGTGATGACAACAGAACGACCCCATCATGCTTACGGGACCCATAAACGTTACTATTAGGTGTTAAAAAACCCCACTTTTGATAATTTTGAAAACAAAATACAACTCAAACCAAGCTGAAATTTACATATCCTAAAGTTAAGGGATGTCATTTTTCTGAGAAGCAGGTTTTGCGACATTTCATCGATTACTTCTCTTGTAATATTCCTTGGAATGTTTAATGAGATTTTCACTTTTGGACAAATTCGGAACTTAAAATGTGTGCATCAGATAACTAATTCAGAACCTAACAATGGTATTATGCATCAAACATGTCAACCTGCAACGTCTTTTCTGAAAGAAGCATATACATTATTAATGACACTGTGATTGGAGCTACTAGTGGATTGACAGGTGTGATACATAATGTTCATTGTTGTATTCTGAATTAACAATCTGACACACACACATTTATAGGTCAAAATATGTCCACAATTGAAAATCTCATGAAATATTCCAAGGATATTTACAAGAATGACAAAAGATGAAATGTAACGAAACCTACTTCTAAAAACAATGATGTCCTTTGTCTTTGTGATGTGTCAATTTAATCTTGATTAGAGTTGTGATTGATTTGTTAGTTTTTTTAAAAGTGTCAAAAAGTTTGTTTTAACACCCAGTATTACCACTTATGAATGTTGACGTTCCATCGGTATATAAATGTATACATGGTAATACTATAGTTGAGTCGAAGCGTCCAGTGGCTTTGAACCTGATCGCGATCTTAATCAAATCAGTATCGGTCGCTGCGATCGGAACAGGGGCCTATTATGGAAGTCACCCTCGTGGTAGTGACTACATAGGATGTTTTTGACCTGCAGTTTGTAGAGAGAAAGGAGGCTCCCCGCCGGTCACCTTTGTTGATTAATTTGGGCGCAATTATTTCTTAATTTAGGTCCAGCCCCCTAGCCACGACAGAGCTCGTCATCGGTCGTAGGAACGAGAGAGCTTTCCTTGCGCGGAGACGACCTGTGTCGAGGATGGGAGAAGAAGAGAGGGAGGGGGGTATGCAGAGATGGACAGAAACAAGATTGAGAGGGTGAGAAGGTAGGTAGATGGGCATATTTGAGAGAGAAATGGTGGGGTAGAAACAAATAGAACAGCCAATAAATTTGTTGGTATTAAAGTCATTTTATGATATGGCAATTTGTGGCCAAACAAAATATGATAATTTGTCTCATCTATCTCATATGAACTTTTTTTTTTATCATATCAGAACATTGTGTTGTGCGTTAAGAAAGATACGATCGTATGCGATATGTCCCATTTCCTTAATTGCATTCATATAGAACATCAGTGTGTGAAAATAATGTTCTCCTGAAGTATATAATCAACATAATTGTGATGACAATGTTGAATTTATCATAAAGTCCAAGGATGCATGAAGCACCGTATACAGTACAAAGGCAACATCTTGTCTAGCACAAAAAGGTTCCAATAAAATGAGTGAAGAGTTTCTTTCCTGCTTTCTACGCTCTGTTTTGAAGGTAAATTCAAATTAGCGGCATTCATGAAATATATATGTTTTTGTTATTTAAAAGAAAAATGAGCTGTGGGTTAGGGAAAGTTTAAGCCGACATGTTTCATACATGTAGTCACACTAAACAATACATATTGTCCCTCTTACCACTACCAAGTTCGTTTTGAGTTTGATTAACCACTTAAGCCTCAGGGATTACTGCTAATAACGTTGATTAAAAATGTCCTACAAAGCCATTCGCAACGCTTCATACCAATTTGCTTCTCGACAAGTTTGGCAACATTTTTGGCTAAAATAATTACCCACCAGAGGCAATGGGGTTGTTTATAATAGAATAACAACGCCAGTGCCCATCTTTGTCATTTTGTGTGTTTGTTGGTGTATGAACATTGCAGAGGGGTTCATTTGAAAGAAATTTGTTTGACAAGCAACACTTGGTGTGACATAATTTGGTTAGGTTGTGTCTGGGACGTGTTATGCAGCGCACAAACTTTGGTGACACCTGCTCAGAAGTTGGAAGGGGGAGGGGGAGGGCAGGGGGGGGGGGGGGTAATGCAGGGCTTTCATGCTTGAACGCTACCGCTCTGCGACCCATATTGTTAACTCCTTAAAGGGATAGTGCACCCTGAAGCTAAATTGTTTTTTTTTATAAAGCAGAAACATGGAATAACATTAGAAATATTATTGAAGGTTTTATGAAGAATAAAAGAATAAGAAAGTTCTGATCTTTTACAATTCCAAGTTTGTGACGTCACGTGCGAGGTGCTCTCCTATATGTTATGTGTTGTATGGTTCCATAAGTTGTAGTAGTAGTAGTAGTAGTAGTAGTAGTAGCAGTAGTAGCAGTAGTAATAGTAGCAGTAGTAATAATAGTAGTATGGAGGAGAGATTATTTCTATTGGAGTATTTTCACCATATAGGATTTGTTTTCATCAAATAGCTGCTGTGCAACACTGTGTTCAGATTAGTTATTAACGATCGTGATGATCACCTGCAATAACTTGCAATAGCCTCAAATAATGCCAAATAACGGCGTCATACTACATATAGACGGGAAATGGAAGAAGCTAACTCAGCAACATTTTGAAGTAATTAGGAAGTGTTCGTTGTAATGGTATTTCAGCGATTAGTAGAAGCTTCTTGCAAATTATCAAATTAGGACCGTTCGCGCCGTTACGCCACCGCGCATCTGTCGCGGAGGTGGTAGCGGCGCGCCACCTGTTTCAGCGTACGCACGCGACGAACGCTTGTGCGCAGTTAATTATCGATTGCTGTGGTTTATGGATTTGTACCTTGGATCGAACTATGACAACGTGTAAAAGCTATGTAAGATGTAGTAATGGGACACGTGTGTTTTATGATGGTTAAGGTTGATATACAAATGAGATTATGGTTTAATTTGAAAGATAGCAAGGAGTGAAAAGGATGACATGGGTAAGCAGGAGCAGAGACTGGTGTGAAGAAGAAGGGATGGAAGGAGAAGGAGAAGATGAAGAAGAAGAAGAAGAAGAAGAAGAAGAAGAAGAAGAAGAAGAAGAAGAAGAAGAAGAAGAAGAAGAAGAAGGAGAAGAAGAAGAAGAAGAAGAAGAAGAAGAAGAAGGAGAAGAAGAAGAAGAAGAAGAAGAAGAAGAAGGAATAGGAGGTAAAAGAAGAGGAAGAAGAAGTAGCAAAAAAAAAAAACCGCCCAAAAAACGCCAATAAAAAATGAACAGCCCAGGGGAGAAAGAGAGGAATAGTATACAAAGGGAACGAGTTATGAGTGAGAGACGGGGGGAAAAGAGAGAGGCAGAGAAAAGAAGAGAGAGATTGGGGGCAGACATAGGGAGAAAATAGAGAGGGAGAGGGGGAAACGAGAAAGAGGAACAGGGAGAGGGGGATATATAATTAGAGAGAGAGAGAGAGAAAGAGAGAGGGAGAGAGAGAGAGAAGGGAGAGAGAGAGAGAGAAGAAGAGAGAGAGGAAGGGAGAGAAAGAAAGAGAGCGAGGAAGGGATAGAAAGAAAGAGAGAGAGGAAGGGAGAGAAAGAGAGAGAGAGAGAGAGAGAGGGAGGAAGAGAGAGAGAGAGAGAGAGAGAGAGAGAGAGGGAGAGAGAGAGAGGGGGGGAGCATATCCTATAAAAAGGCAGAATTCAGAATATTGACTAGATATCAGATATTCATTTACAAACTCATCTCAGCAGGTGTGACATGCAACCCCAGGCCGATAGGCCTTTCAGCAAGAGGGCAGGTATGTCGATTCCAATTTGCTGCGATACGTGGCATTCCTCCCGCGTATCTTTCCATCACCAAGGAAACCAAATTTAACATTGTTTCCGCCAGAGACGGGTCGAGAAACCAAAGTTACTCACGGTTCTGTCATCAGTTCCAGAGTCTCATCTGCCTAGAAATCGCACAGGTTGTTGAACAGTGTGTAAGAGACAGGGCACTTGAATATGACGTTAATTCATTTCCACATGTTTTGAACTGCGCAATTCGAACTGCGCAATGGGCTTAGGTTTAGGGTCACGCTTAGGGTTAGGATTAGGTTTAGGCTTACGTTACAGGATCACAAAATCGCAAGTTCGTTGAAAGATCGTCGAAGTACTAAGATTGCATATTCAATGGAAAGCACATGTACGTCATAGGATCCCAATGCTGATTGGTTTCGTGAACGAACTGGGTTCTTTCAAAATAGACCATTTTCGTTATGTATTCAAACGTTATGCACGTCATTTAAACAATACAATAATAATGTAACCCAAAGGTCGTCCGAGATTCGTCCGAGTATCAAAAAATTATAGATTACAAATTATAGATTCAGTGTGCGTTCCACCAACATGACCAATTGAAAATGACTTTGGAAAAATACAGGTTGATGTAATAACGCTTTACTACGTAGTCAAGGGAAAAGATGTGAGTACACTAAAAATGGTCTATATAAAATTCCCCAGAAAGCCCTTTCACTAACATCTATGCGAACGGCGGACTACATTTGAATATTAATGAGTCAGATTGAATGAGATTCTTAGATATTTGTTACCATATCATCGTGTATAAATTCGTGACGTAAACCAAGTCTGTGTGGTAAGCAGTCATTTTGTAGATTCAAATCCTTCTGGTTCCAAGATTTGTGTCTGACTTCTTTTTTTTTTCATTCATTTACGTGATGGAGCAGGCTATCCTACTACCATTGGATGTATGCCTAAAATTCCTTTTCAAAACTGGGTACTGTCTAGCAGAATTTGTTTTAAAAAAAACCGGACAACAGTCACTGACGATTTTAAAGGATATTGTGTTTCGAACGCAGGCTTCAATCATGATTGCGTTCTGCTGCTGTACATGTATTAAACTCTAAGCATGAGAGCCTTGACAAAAGGCTAGCCTGGACCCACATCACTGTACATTAATGTACACTTTACACATTAATGTACTTTAACTAAACCCAAAGGCAACATTGAACCCAAGTCGAAACCATAACACTCTAAATTCTGACGAAACAAAAAAATCACGTCATTTTTTTTGTTCCTCTAACAATAAACGACATTCAACGGATATTGTCTATACCATTTTTTATCCTTTGTACGCCAAGAAAACTAATTTTCTGTGGAAATTTGTGCGTATTTTTTTTTTGTGCAAAAACGCCTCAATGGCGCATGAAAATTTAATACTTATCGTTTTTTTTCCGTAATGGGTAACGGGTAATGCCAACGTTACATAGACACACACGTGGCGATGGTATTACTTGACAGACTGACAAGATGTAAAAGTTTTATCGCTAAATGAAAAACAGTAACAATTAATACTGGTGTCTGCGCATTATTCAATATCCAAAGTAAATTAATAACATGCAGTTTTTACAACCTTGCCCTTGGCCATCGAAAATAATTTAGTGACTTCTCGAAGACCTGTTTATCATCAATATGAACGTTTGTATCGAAAAACATCCTCATAAAACGACCCCCCCCCCCCCCCGCCTGCTAGGTTAAGCCTTTTTTAACAAAATAAGCTTTCTTTTCGGTATAAATTTCACACATTTCCTTCTGAAATTTTGCGTTCATTTCCTTCGGCGGAAGGATACCGGAGTTTTTGAGGACTTACTGCCAAATCTCTTCGAGACAACGCGGAAGGATGAAAATAGCAGGCGGATTACGCATCGGAAAAATAATTCGTTTTAGGTTTTCTAGTTCGCGCGTTAACTGTGAATTGACTGAATTTCTCTACTGTGGCAAACGTTCATTCGTGTAGAATCTCCGACTTTTTTTTCTGACTTACAATGAAAGACCACATGAAATTTGTGGTAAAAAAAACCCACAGAAAATGCGAGGAATGCTATAGCATCTTAACAGCTGGTAACTATGTGCGAGATGTAATTTTTGTCATGCCATAAAGCAAAATATCAGAAAAACAGAAAAATAATTACGCATATACGCTTGAATTTCCTTACGATTAATGTCTAGAAAGTACATTACAATGGAACGGAAGATGAGACTGATACACACTAAGACATACACACACACACATACATACACACACACACACATACAAACAAACAAACAAACACACACACATACATAAACATACACACAGAAACACTACGTAAATGAGTAAGGAAGGAAACATTCACAGAACGGAATTAAGAAGGGAAATATGATAATTTCTGAAATAATAAAATCGCCCTAAAATGCTACCTTCATCTCTATACTGTAGTTCATGACTCAAATAGGACATATTTGGAGTATAATTTGCATTATAAGTCATATTTTCGCCGATGTCTGTCTAGCCGACAGACCACCTACAGCGAAAAGGAAAACCTTCAAAGGATAACAATTATCTCGTTATAATGTTAAACTGGTACATCCCCAATCGACCTAGCGTGGTTTGCATATCATTGGCGATACCTTCCCTCGTTCTATAAGAAGATGGAAATTCAATGTCCTTACGACCGCACAATCGGGAACATGACACGTGATAAAACTTTATAAAACACTCCTTAAACATAGAAAGATGTAAGCGATAAATCGGTACCTCTCTCGATGCCCGATTGTTTTAGGAGTCGTATCTGATCGACAAATCATACAAACTTTTCAACCCGGGGCGCAGTGTTTGCACGATGTAAGTCGATAAGTGCATTATGATAAGCATTTGGACTATTCCTATCTTGTCCGATAACTCATTTTCTATTTCTTTCCTTCTATGTGTTCCATTCTCGAATACTCTACCTCCATTTTGATCATGAGATTTGACAGATTTAGCATGTTAAGTAACAAAAAAAAAAGAAAGAAAAAGAAAGGGCACAGCTATTTCATTTTGCAAACTCTTGCGGGTTTTTACCTCTGACGTCATATATTGTAGTCGTATTGGTTCGCTGTCCGCCCTTTACTGTAGAGTGCCAAAGTGTGACGTCATGTGAGAATATTGTCAAGACAACTGTGTCTAAACTGTGTGGGTAGAGCAAGCAGCGGCGATCACAGCAGGGACTGTAATTTGGAGTGCCCGACACTAGCCCGCTGGACAATAGCGCACCGGTAAACCTCTCACTGGAATTAATTTGTTTACAACCATTTAGAACCAGGATTTCAAATAATTTATTTTGTGACGTCCGATGTGAGCTTCACTACTATACGTTGTGTACTTTTTTTTTTTTAAATCCATTTTCTCAAAAGGGTATCAGTGTATACCGTCTCACATTTTTTGTCTCGCCTGAACAAAGTTTGAAAGAGACCTGGTAAGCACTTGTTTTGTTTTTACGTACACACCTCTATAAAACTTATTCCTTCATTCAAAAAAGAAACGGGCAAATTGTGGAATCGTACAGTACACATCATTTGGCAGAGCAGCTCACAAGTGACGTCACAAAATTGGAAGTTTTGATTAAATCATAACTCTCTTATCCTTTCACGGATTCTTGTCAAACATTCACTAAAATGTTGCTTCCATTTTCCTGGTATAATCAAGACCCATTCAACTTCACGGGGGACTTTTCCTTTAATCGCAGGACCCGATCATTATACTTGCATAAGAATGTGACGTCAGGTTTCCGATTGTAGGTCTTTACGACTGTAGAATCAAGGCAAAGTCGTGTCGGCTGTACATAGTGGCCTTTAGTTGGCTCACTCGTGACTTTATTTGTGTGTGCCGTCTGCAAAACGTAAGACACAGTGACAATTGCAAACAACAGCGATGACACATCGCTTCAACGACAAGACAGTTTCGATATAATTCCGTTGTCAGATTTAACTCAAGTGATGAAAATTGTAATTAATTGTTGCGCACTGTTATTCTCGGACCTGCCTGGGGTAGGATGTGTTGACAAATAGCCCCTTGGGCTGCCTAAACTTAAAGGAAGTGCTAGCTTTTGTTTAATTCGTCCATGCCGATATAGTCGTACCTTCACTTTTAATACGGAATGAACGAAATATCAACAAAATACTTTCTAGGTTAAACTGATAAAAATTTGTTTCAGCACGTATACGATCGGCAACAAATTATGTTCTCATTGGTTATTAAGCCGGAACATTGTGTACAAATGAAATAGGGTGACATAGACAATAAGATGTCATTTTGGAACTGTTTTCAACAGGTATGGAAACCACATTCTGAATAATTCACACACGATCATTACTTTGGTTATATTCATATGAACACATATGTACATTTATAGAGAGACACACACACACTAGCATACGCATGCAGACACATAGTTACATACGTACATACTGACAATATGAGAGACAAAGAGGAGAAGGGGAAAGAGATAAAGTTTGCGTACGTGTGTGTGTTTTTGTGTGTGTGTTTGTGAGAGAGAGAGACAGACAGAGAGACAGACAGAGACAGAGAAAGAGAGAGATATGGTTCTTTATTTAATGATGATGGCCCTTTGGAGGACCATTTTTCTATTAATGTGCTGCCCAGTACAATCTTGTGTCAGAAATCATGTGACAAAATTAACAGAACCATTAAAATAAAAAAAAAAGCTTTCCCATACTTGACATTTATTTCTCTTAGAATCCAATGAATGCGTACGAATTCGTTTAAATCCCTGCGGCCGAAGGGGGTAAAAGACAAAATGGAATGTTGTCATCGCTGGCCAGCGGGTTTGGATGAAAAGCTTGCTCTCAGGACATCGCGAATTAGGATTCTTTCAAACGATGACACTCAAAAGTCTTTACCAATTGCATCCGGGCGAGTGGAAGCCTTTTGCCACAACGACTCGATGACATCAAAAGAGGTGACAACCTCTATTTACCGCCGAAGTTCCAAGCCATGTTCAAGCACACTGAGTTATTGTACACTGCCTGCCCCCAACGGACTGACAGGGTTAACATATCTTCACCCCCAAGAAATAAAAAAAAAAGGGATTCGTAAAATGTTCCTAGCTTTATCGTAAGCATGGTAATAGTGCAGTTAAACCTTTTATGTTGTTTAGCATCACAATTTGAAAGTAAAAAGGGTTCTTGTTAGCACAATGCCATCCAAAGTGTTTTTGTATAGAATATACCGCAATTGGAGGTGACAGCCTCAACTATCGTATGGAACGTGTTTTTCGTTCATTTACAGGATGGAGCACGCTATCCTTACTACTAGGTGTATGCCTAAAATTTCTTTGTAAATGGAAATTACCCCAGAAAGCCCTTCATTAAAATCTAGAACTAGTGAGTTTGTAAAAGATGCCCGCTTTTGACACAATTTTGATGGCTTTTGGGGGTTGTTATCCCCATTTTGGTGTAAGTATATGCTTGTTATTATTCTTATTAGCACTGTTTTCGAACAATCTCCATTTCGTTGTCATATTGATTGATTAATTTAATTTTGACGTTCTTATTCATGTTTTTATTTAGAGCACCCTTAAGAAGAAAGAGAATACGGGGTCCAGTTTATGTATGATTCATCCCTGCTTTTCGTGCTGGAAATAATCGAATTATAGTGGCAGGTCATAACTAAGCACAACCCAGCCCTCCAAGAAATGTCCTTGATAAGCTACATAAGCTACTAGGAAATTATGTTGTAGTGTTCTTTTAGACAACCATTTTCTAAAAAAAAAAAAGGGAGCAATTTCGTGTCAAAATGGATTTTCCTCCATCTAGTTGTTTTGACTCAGTTTGATCGGAACTGGTGCACGTGCTGCTAACCCACACACTCCCCCTCTCAGCTCCTCCGAGACAAACTCCCGCCAAGAGTCGGTTCCGATGATGACATTTCGCGGTGTATTGTGACGTCATCCAAAACAGATTCTTTTTTGTTTGATACGCCGCCCGATCGAAATAGCCTCTCTAATGAGAACCATGTATGAAACACGGTGACTTTTTCTACAATCATTACACACAATTCCCAAAAGAGCAGCATTTTGGCACAGAAAGAATCAAATAGGAACGATGACGTGTGGTCGGAAGACTTCTGGAAGTGGGACTGGATTGAAAAAAAGGAGGAAAGCAGATGAGATAAGGTGCTTTTATTTGGCTGTCCGAAGACTGACTTC
This sequence comes from Arbacia lixula, assembly GCA_963669155.1. Taxonomy (NCBI): domain Eukaryota; kingdom Metazoa; phylum Echinodermata; class Echinoidea; order Arbacioida; family Arbaciidae; genus Arbacia; species Arbacia lixula. Next base: position 6,325,250 of record OZ022589.1, read on the forward strand.
TTGGATGGATGTCAAACGTGTTTCGTGTAGACAGCTCTACGGACAAGACGTCGTAAACTGGGCTTATGAATGGACGAGGGATGTATAAGGAAGAGAGAGAGAGAGGGAGAGAGAGAGAGAGAGAGAGAGAGAGAGAGAGAGAGAGAGAGAGAGGTGAAGGGAGAGAGAGTGAGATAGAGAGAGAGAGAGAGAGAGAGAGAGAGAGAGAGACTACACAATACTATAATTCATTAATACTACAGTATTAATGACAATAGTTGTCACTTGTGAGCGCGGAAGTAACAATTAATGGTGATAATACAAAAATAACTACTTCCACCACTCATTCCCTCTTTTCTCTATTTCTACATCCACTACTACTTCTATTACTACTACTACTACTACTACTACTACTACTACTACTACTACTACTACTACTACTACTACTACTACTACTACTACTATTACTACTACCACTACTATTACTACTACTACTACTGCTATTACTGCTACTACTACTACTACTACTACTACTGCTACCACTACTTCTACTACGACTACTACTACTACTACTACTTCTACTACTACTACTACTATTACTCCTACAACTACTACTGATACTACTACTACTGCTATACTACTACTTCTACTACTACTACTACTACTACTACTACTACTACTACTACTACTACTACTACTACTACTACCCCCCCCCCCCGGGGGGGGGGGGGAGGGGGGGTGTCATTCACTCACTTACACATTTGTGTGACTTTTTTTTTCCTTCTTCAAATGTGTTTTTGTGTTAGTCTTTGTTATTGTTATCTTTGATCTTTGTATTAATTGTATTTGAATGTTACATATTTTGTTATGTTTACGTGATTTGTATCACAGGGCTACTTTGGAAAGCAGTCCTCGAGACTGAAAGGACTACCCTGTCTAAATAAAACGTGAAATAAAAATAAATAAAATAAAATACTACTACTACTACTACTACTACTACTACTACTACTGCTGCTGCTGCTGCTTCTACTACTACAGCTACCATTACTACTACCTCTAAAACTGCTACTTCTTTTACTACTCTCTTACATGTTTTCGGTTTTTGCTCATGAGAAAATGATAGTAAAAATACATAAGTCCTTCAACTCCCAATATAGTACATTGATTAAATTAGGGAAAATATAACACAAAAGTCAGATTTAGTCGAGACAAAACCGAAAAAGACGAGACAAGTTTCCATTGTCTGTCCTTTTCCAGCGAGGACTCGAAATAATTTTGACGTTTGAAGGTTAATAAGAGTCTACAACATTATTGAGAAACCGATAAAGCTGTCACAATTAAATGCATTGAAACAGAAGCTCAAATGAATTAGTTAATTGGTTTGACATAAGACATTCCACAGACTTGGACTAGGAAAGGTCGTGTTCGTTCCCGCCGCTCCTTTCCCGAGAGTTGCCAAGGATGGTTTGGTCGTTTTAACCCTTTGTGTACCAATGATGCCTTCTTGCATTCACACATCCCAAAGGGCAGCATTGATATGGAAAACAAAGGGTTAAAGTGATTTTGTTTTAATCTGATTCACCTTGTGGAGATATATGATAATGGGATTTTTCACCAAGCTGTTTTCAAGCTGAGAACGACTTTACGCACAACTGGTGACCCTTCCTTGTGCTAAATGTGCTAAATGAGATTTCCAACAATCCTAATCAATGTAAGTTACCTTACATTGCGAGGCAAACGGTTATCAGTAGCCATTTGTCCGCAATGAGTAACATATATAGCAATCCTAATCAAATTTGACAAATCGTCAACTTTGTATTCAGACACTTGTTAACAACAAGAACTTTAATTTACAAAGATCACATTTGAGCTTTAGCTGATGGGAATCAAAATAATTGAGAATCTGATTTAGCACAAGGAACGGTCACCAGTCGTGCGTAAAGTCGTTCTCAGCTTATGAACAGCTCAGTGAAACACCCGCCAGGCGTAATTATTTGAAAAATGTTCATGAGAAGGGGGAGGATGAGAAGTATATATAGGAAGGGGAAGGGGGTCCAGTCGTAACACCTTTTGTTATATAATCAGTTATCGCACGTTTGAATTTGAATAGCTTTCAAGAAAATGATAATCATAATCATGATAATAACCAATCTGCAAACTTCTTGCAATTGTGATTATAATTGCAATTGTATTATGATCCTTTAGACAGACGCTCCTCGAATTCTAATGAATCAATCCTTTTTCTCATTAATCTTGTTTTTAACATATATGTAACTAGATGTCTCATCCCTCTTAGCCGGTTCAAAATGGATTTCTTTCATCAATTTTATCTTGCGGAGGAGGTTTATGTTCACCATGTGTAAAGTCATGGAAGGACTGAGATGAGGAAAAATTGGATAGAATTGGAGGTGGATGGGAAAGGCAAGAAAATGGAGATTTAAAAGTAGAGTATTCTTTCGAACTTAGGGTTGTCCTTAAGAGGACTGTAAACCAGACTGTACACCAGAAGCAGCTGATGAGTAGAGAAGTAGACTCGACGTTTTAGGTAGGTTGACTGTTCGTCTTCAGGAGTGAGTGTTCGCTAGTTGTGTGGCGGTGCCGCCAATTCTATCCACTTTTTCTCTTCTCAGTCCTTCCAGGACTTTACACATGGTGTACCGTAAACCTCTTCCACGATTGATCATACCACCATGCAAACCTTCAAACATCATCCAATTTTATATTGTTGTTGTAGCTTGTGGTCGCTGAAATTACGATTGTACTACTTCTACTTACTACCTATTTACATGACAGTGCAATTCAACTGAAAAGTAACCCCCCCCCCCCCCCCCGTCCGTCACCCATCACCCTGGCAGAGTGAAGAGAGCTACTTATTTCCTCCTGTCCTCCTGCCCCTGCCCTAGTCCTCAATGCCATGCACCTCTTTCATTGTTCTACACACCCTTCCGCTGTCATGACTCCCGGTGTGTCGAAATTATTACAGGTAGTACAGGTATACCTTTCAATCATGGATGGATCCTTTAATGTTATTAAGGCCATGTTGCATGTAGGTTTTCAATTTTTGTAACTTACTATCAATGGTAACTACCATGGCAACAGGTGCAATAATCTGAGGTCATTGGCTGTTGCCATGGTAGTTACCATTGATGGTAAGTTAACAACAATTGAAAACTTATATGATAATGTTTCAGATCACTTTAAAGGTCACGTAAGTTAATACTGCTTCCTCTTAAAAACAATAATTCATTTTAACGCTCTCAGTACCATAGGTGCATGTGTTGTGTAGTTAATCAAAGGGCTTTGAATGACCTGGTATCACACAGATTAAAGAAATCGCGGCGGTAGCATAGACAGGTCACCTACAATTGCATGCAACCATTACGTGAGAACCAAAGAACCTGTCGGAATGCGTGTTACACTATTAGTTAACAGCAGATGGCCGTGTCTATCGCACGTTTATCATCATAATCATAATCATATTAGACTGTGTAATTTGGCTGACTAATCATATTGGCTTTTCATTGACTTGTCAGTGATGTAACTTCAGTGATGAATCAAAAAATAAAAACACGATTTCATGAGTCTCTGCTGAATGTGCGCAAATCTTGAGTTGCAGTTGCATCAGAGGAAAAGAGGGTCACGTTCTCTTTAACCCCGTTCATATACACAGCCTATCCGCGAAAAAGGCGCAACATTTGCGGCAATTTTGCCGATGCATTACCGATAGCTGCGTATATGAACGGGAATCGCTCAAATAATGCGGTATTTGCTTCCTCCTTTTTTGCGCTTATTTTGCGGCTTTTTCGCGGATCGAGACCTAGTAATAATACCGCAATATTGCGGTAAGCGAATCTTATAAACTGCATCCGCAAAATAGGCGTAAATGTTGCGCCTTTAGCATCGCGCTCTGGCCTGTTGGTCGCTAATCCTACCGCTCGTATGGCTGAGCGGAGCATGTCACCATTAATTTTGGAGAGATTCTAGCTGTCCAAAACACCGCAACATTACGGCTTTTGGGGGTGTATATGAACGGTGCTTTTTCGGCTCGCTGGAAACTTGCTTACCGATGTGCATCGGTAATAATAGCGGTATATGGTATATGAACGGGGCTTTTGTCTCGCATAATATGAAACGAAATGACCCGTGATGATCGGTCAATGCTAGGTGCATCCATCGTCAACAGCCACTGCTACACCTTCGGAATGAATTCAATCGAATCATATTTCATATCCGCCCATTCTTCCTTGCCCCCCACCGTCAACTATTTTTCCGCGAGTTTGGGCTTCGCGGACGTGATGGACATACGGTTAGACAGATAGGGGGAGGGGAGGGAGAGAAAGGGGGTAGAGAGACCTTAGAAAAGAGAGAGAGAGAGAGAGAGAGAGAGAGAGAGAGAGAGAGAGAGAGAGAGAGATGGGGGGAGGGCGGAGGAGACGGGATAGACGAGAGGGAGAAATGGGAAAAAGGCAGGGAATGAGAAGAGATGGAGGGAGAAAGAGAGAGAGAGAGAGAGAGAGAGAGAGAGAGAGAGAGAAAGAAAGAAAGAGAGAGAGAGAAAGAGAGAGCGAGAAAGAGAGAGAGAGAGAGAAAGAGAGAGAGGGGGGGGGGCGTGGGAGGAGAGAAAGACAGAAAACACAGACAGAGACATAAAGAGAGAGCGGAAAGGGAGAAGGGGGTAGAGGTAGAAGCAAGAAAATATAAATAAAAGAAAAAACATGGAAATCTTTTTGTGAGCGAGAAAGAAGGCGGAAGAGTCAGATACAGAAGCGTGGATGTGCGTTTGTCCGTATGTCTGTACTACTGTATGTAAAATATGTTGAACAAATCATGATTGACACACATTTATTGCACATCGAGAGAAAGACAATTTCGTAGCGTGTGTAAAGTTAAATGGAGAGAGAAGACGGAGAGGAATGGAGAATTGAACAGAGAGCGAGAGAAAAAAAATACTGTAATAGGGCAAGGAGGAGAGGAAAATTGAGAAAAGGGGAACATAACGAAAGAGAGAAGAAGAAGGAGGAAGTAAATTCCAAAAATCTTAATTATTAAAAAACAAAAAGTCAAGATGGTCAAAATCGGAAATGTGATAGAAATAGCATCAAATAATTCTGAAGAGGATTCGCTTCTGATAGTGACCCAGCCGGAAGCGGAAATATTGACCAGGAAGAACGTGTCGCGAGCAATGAAAGGTCAAATTTAAAAAGTTGTATATCCGCTGACGATAAGTCGAGCTCGAACGATTCGCGTGCAGACAAAAACACGATGACTATCACTTTGCCCTTTGTTTTAGGAAAAGTGAGAAAACTACAATTAATCAAAATCTGATGTAACTGGAAATAATTGATTAGAACAACACCTTATGGATGTGTTAATCATGAAGAAAGACAACATATTTGGATCGAAATAATGCTGCGATTGCAGACACCATTGAGGAGGTTTTTGGATTTGCGGTGGACGGAGGAAGGATGGATGGTGACAGAGGACGCTTCCGGAAAGCTGTCATATCGGTCACAAAGCTCCCGCCGGACCAGAAGAAAATAAGAAAAAGACAATTAAAGCAACCTATCATTGTAATTGGATGAAAGAGAAGATGAAGGGGATGGAAGAAAGGAAATGAACAATGACACCATGGTCATCACAAGGATGATTGTTCTTTCTCCTAGATCTAGCTCTTCAGACCTCGCTGCCCACCCACGTTCTAACGACATAATCGTACTAAATCTCCGGCTGTTGTAAATCGAAAGATTATCGTAATCGTTCCACAAAAATAACTTCGTATATGAAATTCTAGCTACTACTTAAATCGGAGAAATTGTACTAGATATGTGATATATTCAATAAAAGCAAGAACGCCGTGTTCCCGTCTGGAAACCGGAGGGGATCCTATACCATTTTATAGGCTTCTCCTCATATTACTTGAGCAACACATTTGAGCTTTTAATGCCGCAAAATATTTACAATGTCTGAATATAGAGGAGAATACAGTCAGAAGTCCGTCATATTCCAACGCTTTCATATCTATTTACAAGCCACACCGCAATGTGATACGTCTAGTGTCTGCGATTGAAAAGAGAATATGTTTTGGCGGTTTTAGTGGTTATGATATATTTGCAGGAAATAGTGTTGACGAGCTGTGTAAAAACCACTTATAGTGTTGACGAGCTGTGTAAAAATCACTTCACTTACGAAAGTCTTGTACCCGTATCTATCACCGTGATTTGAGAACTAGTAGGTTCCTACTGCTAAACAATATTTGATTCTTTTCTTGATCTTCATCTTTCTGAGATCATGTTTGTTCCCCAGATGCCGAGCGTGGAAATGGTTCTTCACGTAACAATTGATACACAGTGTAATTACGTCAGGTATTAAGGTGTCAGGTGTATGCTAGTTTTGTTAGTTTGTTGTTTGTAGTATGCTAGGCTTGTTAAAGGGTTACTAAATTACAAAAATAAGTTCCCACTGATCTATTTCAAATTATCCACTAAAAACGAATTTCACATTTGTTTGGTTGCAATAAGTCTCATTTTGACGAAAATTTGAAAAAGAAACGCACGCCTCCAGTGACGTCAGAGAAGTCAAACTGCCATAGATTGTACGGAATTAAACAATAGACTATTTTCGTAATGTATTCACAACTTTCCCCCTAACTGCGTAGTAACTCGTTATTGCATTCACCTGTATCTTGTCATTCAGATTCAATGGATGGAATGCACTTTGAATCTATTAGTTGTTGCTACTCGGACAAATCTCAGACAACCTTTGGGGTTCCCATTGGTAACGTATTGTTTGAACGGCGTGAATAAAATATTTTATTCACGCCGTTGGCATTTATGGCATTTTGACTTCTCTGACGTCACTGGAGGCGTGCGTTTTTTTTTCAAATTTTCGTCAAAATGAGACTTTCTTGCGGCAAACGAATGTGAAATTCGTTTTTAGTGAATAATTTTTACATAGATTAGTGGGAACTTATTTTTCTAATTTAGTAAGCCTTTAAGCTACTTGAAAACATAGCAACGTTTCTCTCCCCCCCCCCCTTGTCTCTCTCCTCCTCCTGCTACTACCACTGACTACCATTTCTACTATAACTACTACTGCTACTACCACTGCTACTACTACAACAACTACTACTACTACTACTACTACTACTACTACTACTACTACTACTACTGCTGCTATTACATGTACTACTACTACCACTACCACTACTCTACTACTACTACTACTACTACTACTACTACTACTACTACTACTACTACGACTACGACTACTACTACTACAACTACTACTACTACTACTACTACTACTACTACTACTACTACTACTACTACTACTACTACCACTACTACTACATATAATAATAATAATAATAATAATAATGATAATAATATTACTACTTCTACTACTTCTACGGTTACTTTGACTTCTACATTACTATATTCTATTGCATTACTATTAATGTGACGACGACAACAATGACGACGACGACTAAAACGCCCAATCCTTCTACTACTACTACTACTACTACGACTACTACTACTACTACTTCTTCTTCTTCTTTTTCTTTTTCTTCTTCTTCTTCTTCTTCTTCTTCTTCTTCTTCTTCTTCTTCTTCTTCTTCTTCTTCTTCTTCTTCTTCTTCTTCTTCTTCTTCTTCTTCTTCTTCTTCTTCTTCTTCTTCTTCTTCTATTCCCCCGTATCCTCCACCTTCATTTCGTCATATTACTACTGTTACTAAAAGTACTGTTGCTACTACTACTACTACTACTACTACTACTACTACTACTACTACTACTACTACTACTACTACTACTTCTACTACTACTACTACTACTACTACTACTACTACTACTACTACTACTACTACTACTACTACTAATACCACTACTTGTACTAATACATATACTCATGCTATTACTATTACTTCTGTTTATAGTACTGCTAATACTACTACTCCCACCACTACTACTACTACTACCGCTGCTCTAGTTCCAATTACACTACTATTACTGCTACTACTACTTCTCTTTCTTTGCTTTATACTCCTCTACATACCATTATACTCTCATTTTCCTTTCCTTTTCCGGCAACCCCCTTTCAATTGCCACTGTCGCTGTCCGCTGCAAATCCATGGCTTGCAAATCAATTTTTCCATTGTCACGATTGCGAAGTCAAATCCCGGTTAAAGGGTGTATAAGATAACGACCTTGTCCCTAGCCAATGATACGTCATAGATAACAACTCCTAATTGTGATTGCAACTCAGGTAGTCTCTCTCCCCCATTGAAATTACTCATCGCCAATTACACATATTAGGCGGAAATGAGTGTACTACTTCTTATCGACCGAGAGGCCCGGATAAAACAAAAATATATTTAAATGTCAATTCTTGCAAGTGATTTTATGAATTTGTTTCGTTGTCCTAGCCTGGGTTTCAGGCTGTTGGACATTTTCAATTCAAATTACAATATTCATTAAACGGGTCTGGCTGCAGTAGACTAATGATTCAAAAAAATTTTTAACGCCTCGCCAAAACATGTTGGGACGGATGGAGAAAAGAGGAGAATGAAAGAGTAATTAGCCTTGTGAGTAGTAGCTCTCGTATTTTTAGCTTTTACTTGGCCAAGTTCAAACGCATGGAAGCCAGGTTATGCTGTACGTGTGTTTGTTTTATTAAATAACGATTAAAACACCCACTCTCAGCTGCATGGTTGTTTTTGAATAGATCTGTCCAAAATGAACTTTTATGACATTCTCACAGCGAGAGTGTTTATTTCATAGGTTACGTTAGCATAACTTTGCCGGTGCTGCTAGTCATAATTCGTGGGTCGTTCATATCATTACCGTACCGTGGTGTATAACCATTTTTAATCTCTCCCATTTGGCCTAATCCCTATTTGATTGACTAACCTAGCTTTTAAGATGACTTAACTCTTTACGTGCCATTGAAGCAATTTGGTAATACACGCAAATCTCATAAAACAGCATTTGAAGAGCTCATTTGCAAAAGGCGTTAGATCCATCGTACATCAAATTTAATTTTTCTTTGTCTCAATATACACACTTGAAGTAGCTCTATGAGATGATACATGTACCAAAGAAAAATTAAACTCCCATGATAAATCGCACAAAAAGAGCAAAGGAAAATCACTTCTTTTTCGAAAGGGGTTAGATCCATTTCATTTTGTTTGCAAAAGGGGCTAGATCCACAAAGGTAGTTTTTAGAAAAATATTTTAAAAATATGAAGACAGGTAGATTCCTTTTATACCCAATTTCATGTTCACATGGTAGTTCACATTCAGTTTCGTATAAGAATGTTGCAACATGGGGGAAAAAAGAAGATTTTTCTCAGAATGTTCCAAAGTGGATCTAACCTCTTTTGCAAACAAACTCTTAATTCTGTCTCGCAGTCAAAGAGTTAACCTTAAAGGGTTACTAAATTAGAAAAATGAGTTCTAAGTTATCTATGTAAAATTAACCACTAAAAAGAATTTCACATTTGTTTGCCGCAATAAAGTCTAATTTTGACGAAAATTCGAAAAAACGTACGCCTCCAGTGACGTATGAAAAGTCAAAATTCCATCTATAGACCATTTTCGTAATGTATTCACAACTTTCCCCCTAACTGCGTAGTAACGCGTTATTGCATTCACCTGTATCTTGTTATTCAGATTCAATGGATGGAATGCGTTTTGAATTTATTAGTTGTTGCTACTCAGACAAACCTCGGGCAAGCTTTGGGGTTCCCATTGGTAACGTATTGTTTGAATGGCGTGAATAAAATATTTTATTTACGCCGTTGGCATTTATGGCATTTTGACTTCTCATACGTCACTGGAGGCGTGCGGTTTTTTTTTAATTTTCGTCAAAATGAGACTTTATTGCGGCAAAAGAATGTAAAATTCGTTTTTAGTGGATGATTTTACATAGATTAGTGGGAACTTATTTTTCTAATTTAGTAACCCTTTAATCGAAACCCTGAGCGTAGACCGGAACATAACTATACAGTGAACCCTAATCCTAATACCGAACCTTAACAACACTGGCACGTATGCACAACTATGGCTTAACATAGTCCGCGTACTAAACGAAGACTAAGTGTATGGGGCAGAAAATGAAGAAATGAATCATTTCTTTCACCACAGAATTACAACAGTGGGTGATTTCAATTTTGCGCTGTAATTTTGATGTGGACACTTTCAATATACCTTGATGATTTCGAGGACAAAATCCAATATATTGAATCAATAATAATGCTTTATGCTGTTTTATTTGGCGTCTAATAGAGTTTGTGTTCGTAGATCGAACTGAAAATTAGGGCAAATATCTCTATGTTCGGCGACGCTAAGGGCATCTCCTTGCTTTACCGCGGCGGCAAAATACGTGTAGCGTGGAAACGGGCGACACGCGGCAAACGGCAATTCGCCTCCTGATGAAAGTACTTTAAGGGGTGAAAAATGATCCCTACAATTATGTTTGTCCTTCGAAGGTTATGGATATATAGCCTTTCTCACAAGCTTTTGGACATTTCTAATTCAAACTTAAAAACAGAGTCTTGTATTCACAAGACTATTCACTTTTTCATTTTTCCCTTTTCTTCCTCCTTCCCAAATAACTTGAATAACTTGAATTGGAGAAAGAAATGAGAATGATTAGTCTACTACAGCCAGACCCGTGTATTGACTACAGTAGGTTGGATTGAAAAAAAATACTCAATAGCCTGGAAGCCAGTCTACGGCATTGTAGTAAGGGAGGGGGAGATATGAGTTGCTAGTTTTAGGCCGGCGACAAGCCCTGTTTAAGACACAAGCTTTAATTAGGATCCCTGGAGACGGAGGAGAATCTCCCCAGTTAACAACGAACGGACTTCCTCCCGTAGGACCGCCAATTAGTGGAAGTGGACAGGTAGCTAGGATGGCAAAGAGGGGAGAGGGGAAGAGAGGGGAGGAGGTCATGTGGAGGAGGAGCAGGATTGTTACTTTATTGTTTGTTTTAGTCATTTGATCTCGGTTTAAGAACTCACTTGTAGTTCCGTGTAGCTAGTAGCTTCGTTTCTAAGGCAATTTGTGAGCCAAGCTGAAATATGGAGTCTATTATTCTAAAACTAGTTACTCTGCCATTCTCCCCTTCTCTCATAATGTTGAATTTACGGAAGGCTCCTTTATTAAAAAGTTTAGTTTAGAAACGCCCAGTGGTCTGGAAACCAGGTTTACTATCAGTAGAATGGGTCTTATTCAGTGACACCGTAGAGCTACAACATGGATCTACACCCCCAACATAACAAAATAATTCATCATGCAATATTTCCATTGACATATCATTGCAAGAACAAATAATCAACCAAAAAATGTAGAAAGAAGAGGGGGGGGGGGGGTAATAAGAAGAGGTGGGGAGAAACGTAGAGGAAAGCAGTCTACCAGATTATGGAAAGTGTACACTTTTCTTTAAGGTGATGATTTGTCCAATCATATATGAAATGAAGAAGGTAAAACATATAATTCCACATCGTAAGGCTGGCATAAGTAACGGCTCAGTCGTTGAAGGTAAACACGGCACATTTGATACTGAAACAACACAGATCATTAGCATGATTGGAACACCCTGCCATGTCATTCAAATGATCGCCTTAGCACAGGTTTTGTACCTGGTTTTGTTTCAACCAAAAAACTCACAAAATCTTTAATTAAAAGCCTTACTCATTCACTCTCCGTTCATTGACCTATAGAATGCGAAAAGAAACAAAAAACTAAATTATCCTTGATCGTCAAAATCACATGACTCGGAAAAGTCTGACGTAGCCGTTTCGACTCGATACCCCTTGTTTCCATATCGTTCTCACTGCGGCAGAAACTGTTTACTTGTTTGGCGACTCGATCGGTAGGTGTTGCCGTTTTAGAGGTCGGTTGTCAATCAACGAGCGATGATGAAATGACAGTCAGCACACGCGGAAAGGTAGAGAGAGACTGCTTAAGTGTATGAAAATAATCTCTACTACATTGTGCATGTTTGGTTAAGTGAACATTGAGTGTGTTTTTTTTGTCTGTAAGTTTTATATTGGAAGACGGTTTCTTATATCATGAAAACATGATGTTACGAAAACGAAGTCGTGTTTTATAGTTTATAACAAGGATTTGTCCTTTGATGTTGTCATCGTTATCAATTCACAACGATTTTTTAAAAGAGTAAATTATCATTCATCTTCGAGCAAATAACGCTCGCTTGAAACTATGGAAATAGGGGAGGGTATGAATGTAAGCTCTTTGGTGAATGGATACCTTGTAAGAATGTACAAATCCTATAAAAAAAGACATTTTTTTCATAACAAGGCTTCCCATTTAGCGATAAGATTCGATATGACATGACAATGCAACTTGTCAATTGAAACCAACACGTATCAAGTGGGTAACCTATACCTTACAAGCTAAGCTTTTTTTTTTAGGTTTCGCTTCATAATAATTAGTACGATTCATTTTGTTTGCCAGTTCAAGATGAACTGTCCTGATATATATTTTTTTATACCTTATAAATTCCTTGTATTCAATTGTATATCATTTTTGAAGATTATTATGGAAAAATAAATCAAATCAAATCAAATGAAATTTGCGCTTGAATAACTTGTCAATGTTTCTAAAATGAAGTTAAGATTGAAGAGACATCATGATATAGCAGTCTATCAAGTGTATCGGTGTGATTTGTGTGTGTGTGTTACACTTGCCAATTCTTTTCGGGAGATAAAAGGGTGAAAACTGTTATCCCTGAAACTAAGACTAGAGATAAAAGTTCAACATACAGGTTAAAGAGATACCAATACAAACTTGTGAGTAGATATATTTTATTATTAAAGTAGGTCGTCGTTTCCCTGTCCCAAAATACATCACACATACATCGACAAGGAATCGCCTGTCTTAATATATCCCTACCAATCCTTCTATCAAGGATAAGTACGTGTCTCGGTCCCTAATACTCTACACCAGCCAAGGCGGCCTGAGGGTAAAGGAAACCATTTATTACACGAGGAGACTGCAGCGCCATTTTCATTTGTATTCAATCAACAAATGATGTCTCCCATAGCTTTTAAGCTTTCAAAATCAAGGAAGAATCCAAGTGCGTATATGTTTATGAAGTGATTATTAATGACCCCCTTTTTATTTTCTAGGCGGTGGTGCTCTCACTGACTAACCTTTGAAGAGCACTGAACTTTTACGCGAACTGACGGAAATTCCTTTTAAGGAAATGCCTGAAGTACTTGGCAAAAGGGGAAGGTCGATTTCGAAGGTAAAAGGAATAATTACGCAAAAAAAGTGATATTACTTAGAGATTTATCAAATATGGTACGAATGTTTTTCTTGAAACTCAATATGATAAAAGATTTCTGTTTTTAAAACATGAAAGCATGGTGGTTCTCTGAAAGGTTAGTGGTTGAAAAAAATATTTAGAACTACATGTATCTGATAAAAAAAGTTCGTGATGACAGAAATGACATCATTACTGATGATGAACATAGTTTAAAACAAATATGTAAAAGTTTTACTGCACCATCGTGCCTCTACATGCCACTGTGTTGTAAAGATTTGCGATTGATCGCAATTTGACTTTCTGTTAATATCAATCGTAACTCCCTACACCATAGATCGAGGATTGCACTCGTGATCGATTCAGATCAATCACATCTCGTTATACAACAGGGCCCAGATACCAGTATGACGATAAGTCTAAATACAGCTATTCGCGAAAATGATATGCAGTTCAGCAAGAAATTACAAACTTTCGTGGTCATGTGTTGAAAATAATGTTAAAAAACAAAATTGCAGATAGCAATCAACGTTAAGTAGCCGTGTCACTTTCGATAAGTAACAATTAGTTATACAAAACCATAGCACATCATCACGAAGAATCATTATGCATGCGTTCAATATGTGATGTATAAATGTGAAATGTCTTCGTAGTATTTTACGCGGTGATGACGTCAAAGTGTAATTAAGTTCCATATGTCGGTGACCGCGGTGGCCATGCTTTCCTAGTAAGGAACGTGGAACTTGTTAAAGAGGTTTGCTTACCGAATTAAATCAAGGCATAATAGTATTGCATTGAATTGAATTGCTTCATTTTCCACTCGATATACACAAAATGCATAAATACAAAATACAATTTAACAATGATATTCCAATTGAGTTTCAGATCTTAAATAGAAGAACAATACTCCCTACTCTGACAAAAGGAAGCAACTAACAAAAGAGACTTTTCTTGCAAATGGGCAAAATGTGTCTGTCACTTGCATTGGCATCAGTGCAACACCACACAGTGTTAGATTGAATATCTCGCAGCAAGATGAATATTTCTTATCCAAATTTTGGCCGTATGTAGGGAATGCTGGTACAATCTAATACCAATAATCCAGATTTGAGTGATTTGTCACTTGCTTCCTTTTGTCAGAGTTGGGCAGAATAAATGACATACCATTTATTTTGAATGGTTTCATTTCAATGTACATGACGAGGGAAACAAAGAACCTCGATGAAGCGAGGCTTGTTGGACGAGATTTTCTAAGTAAATCGGTAGTATATACAAATGACAACGTATTCATGTGGACGGACAGAAGGGGAAAGGAAAACTAAGCGAATAGTATCCATCTATAGACTCGTCTGTCACTTCTTCCTTGTTCTTTTTTTATTTTATTCTTTAAGTTATGTTTCCTGAACGCTAGACACACCCTTACTCACCCCCAATGTCAATATTCTTGGACGGTAGATAAATCAAATGATACACTCATCAACACGTCTGTATCTGAATTAGGCACATTTCGCTTTGCTCTCACTGGTTCGCCATAATCTAATTTCCAACATGAACAAATTAAAACGATTAAAACAATTAAGGTAAAGAGAAGGAATATATGAGTGAGTGTATGTATGTATGTGTGTGTGTGTGAGAGAGAGAGCATGGATGAGTGACTGAGAAAGTGAGTGAGTGAGTGAGTGAGAAAAGAGGGAGGGAGAGAGAGAGAGAGGGGGGTGCTATGTGTGTGTGAGGGGTGTGTGCGTGCGAGACAGTGAATGAATTGGTGTGAACAGTGAAAGCAAACAGAGAGCGAGAGAGAGAGAGAGAGAGAGAGAGAGAGAGAGAGAGGGGGGGGGGGGGCGAGGGAGACGGGGAGAATAAGAATTGGAAATGAAATGTGATGTTAAGTGTAAAGCGAGGTGGATTGAACAATATCGACCACCGTAATACTGGGAATTCGCGCAAAATTGAATGTTTTTTGTTTTAAACTTGGATGTATTGATACATGGTTTAAAAGACAATGGAGGGAATCAGAAGAACACAAATGAAAGATTACCAATAGACATATAGACAATAGACAATAGACGTATTTAGCAGGTTCTTCAGTGAATGAACACGTATGGCTTCAGGCTATAGACGACCATTTCCGTCAAACAATGTTATCGCGCATCTTTATCATGACTTCTGTCACTTTTCTTATCAAGCCTCTGATCTTATCTGAAGTGTTGTACACTCTTCCCCACCTGCTTTTTTTCAAGACAGACTGAGCATCATTCTTATCGTTATGAACCCTTTGTGTGCTAGATAAACGCTGCTTTATGGGATTTCCGTGTATTGATTGTGAAAAGTCACATGTAGCATGCAAAGAGTAAAAAAAATCAATTTAGCAAGAAGGCAGTCCCACATGTTGATGTATTTTGCAATTGTGCTATCTGTCTCACACGTTAAACAACCAAACACCATGTTCCCTCCCTAACTAGTACGATGGTAACGCGTATATTCCAAACATCAAACTCAACGGTAGTTACCACTTATCACAAATAATGTTACCCGTATCTAACAGAAAAGAGACAAGATAATTAAAGGAATATAAACTTCGTAGACCCCTATTCTGTATACAATCATGATATATGTTACATGCTGTCGTTGTACTTATTTGCATCTAATTTATAATAAATTGTCTATCATATTTCTTGATAAAGATCAATGATACACTATACATGCTAGGCTAAGCTTGATTACTGTACATAGCATGTAACATAACCCACAACCTATACGTATTCAGCATTATTTTCAAGAGATAGTCAACCCTAAAGATAAGTTGGTTTCAATAAAAGCAGAAATATGAAAGAAACATATCAGCAAAGGTTTGACGAAACACTGTAAAAAGATAAGAAAGTTATGATATTTTGACATTTCAATCTTGTGACGTCACGTGCGATGTGCTCTCCCAAGCTGTGTGCTGTATGATTCCATAAATTGCTCTTTTTTCTGTTTGTTTATGAAGACATATTTTTTTTATATATAGGTTAATATGTAAAAACGTGTTTCTAATGATGGATCAAATGCACACGTAAAAAATGCACATACTTTGGAGAAAATGGAAACTTTCTCCAAAAATATGGGCTAGCATCTCGCTGCCGTCACAAAATCAAAAAACTTTACACAAACACACATTGGCGTTAGTTCTTAGAGTGTGGTCCCACCTTATGTCAAAAGATGATGGGTTTTTGTCTAGCACCCCAAGCCCACCACACATAAACAATAGACCAGTCTTGCACCGGATACGCGTGCTAATTACCATCAGGTGGCTCAAAGTGTCTGGACTTAGTACAATCACCTAACGATATTTAGATCATAAATCTAGATTGGAGGCTGATTCCAACCTGCTTGTGTTTTGAAATGATGGTATACCATGAGGTAGTGTGTCATCTTGAAATATTCGTGGATATTGTTTTGCACTAGGTTCCTGTGCCAAATAAAATGGTGCGTGATTGGACTTGTGTGAATAACTGGTAAACAAATACGCAAATACAGTGGCGGATCCAGGATTTGGGGAAAGGGGGGGGGGGAGCAAATTTAGAGAAATGTTTTTGGTCGGGGAAAATGTGTGATGACTAAAAAAAAAAGGTTCTTACTTCTTCCGCAGAGGCGTGATGATTACGAAAAAAAAAAAGAAAAAAGGGGGGGGGGGCACAATGACATATTTTAAGCAAAATAAGGCCTCATTTTTAAAACTTTGGTATCTATGTTTCTTATCACATTTTTGTGCAATTTTCAAGAAAGTTACCGGCACCACCACTAAAGATCCTGTACTCGGTTTTCTTTTAAATAATTGTTGAATGATGCTTCAACGGAGATATAAGATATTATTCCTACTTACACAATTAACAAATTTCTTCACTTTCCGCAGATTTCCGCAAATATGGGATTCAATCATTATCAAAATTATATCTTAAAGATTGTCCGTCCCTTTTGCAAGCTTAAATTTTGAAATCGTCTATCACGATCGTAAATTGAAGAAAGTGTGATTCAAGACCATTTCTAAGAATATAGCATGTTGAAGCTTTCTGTATATGTAAAAAAATCAGCCGTTAAATTTCAAACCGACTTTTTTCGTACTACGAAAAAAGTATTAGTCTTCGTTACAGTATCTATGTGGTTATTATGCAAGTGTGAAATCCTAATTTTATGAGTAATAATTTATAATTTTATGAGTAATTACCAAACTATGGAGATGATTCCTTCTATAGAACAATTTTTTCATAATGCGTTTTATAATTTAATAAACAGATTAATCAACAAAGCAGATATTTCAACACAAACTGCTAAGAGCCTGAGGCAAAGACTATTAATCAGACGTTGTTTTCGTGCATTATTTGAATTTTACACTACGTATCAGTTTCAAATTATGAATATACAGCTTGCTAACACTTCTCTATATGTTTTGACAATGTTTCGATGGTTTTTTGGTGATCTGCAAAAGGGACTGGCTGTCTTTAAGCTCTTTATTTTCATTAACAGAGTTTGCGTGCATTTGCGTGCAAATGAGATATTTTAGTAGAAAAAACTGTTTATTTTTGTTCGCTGATATCTCTTTTCCTTACAAAAGTATTGATGCAATCCAACAGAACTGGACAAGCGAAATAAGACTCTACATTTCTTTTGTTCTATCTGAGAAACCGTTGCTACACAATCCTGTTCGTTATTATCAAAACACCTGAAAAGCACATGCTAAGGAGACATTTTTTTTCGGCGGTGGCACGCATGGGTTCAAAGAAAGAAAGTTGTTTCATATCCTTCCATATCACATCCCTGGTTTCATATTGAAGAACAGTAATCAATGTTTTTATCTTGTGGTTTGAACAAAAATGAAGAATTTTGACAGATATATTGAGTGTGTGCATGCGTCATATAAACACAACAAAAAAGTAAGCCCCCCCCCCCCCCAGGAAAATATTATAAATTTTGATCAAAAAGGTTTTGAGCAATAATTTAGCCGGAATGTTCTTTGATTTATTGACTAACTTCCGTGTGAAAATCGCATTAATCCACTCAGTCATGCATGAGTGAGCACACATTAAAGACAAAATTGTCACTTTTCAAAAGTCACAAGGGTAATTTTGAGATTCTGTCATATTAATTTTTAATGAATTCCATTTCTGGTGCATAATTTATGTTCTTTCATTGTTTATAATCCATCTCTGGATGCACTAACACCCATCCCGACACTAATCCATTGTTCTGGTTGAGTGAGCACCGGTTGAAAATTAATCATCCCTCTTGAGTTTGAAACTTTTTAAAAACCCAATATTTTTAAACTCTAGATATTTTAACAAAGATGTAACATGACCTATTATTTGAACATAAGAAGTCATTTTCATGTCATAGTTGAGTGAATACACTTTAAAAATTGCACAAGAAATGCCAAAATGTACTGTTAAAACGGCATAAACAATCACCCTTGTGACTTTTGAAAAGGGACAATATTGCCTTTAATGTGTGCACATTCAAGCATGACTGATTGGATTAATGTGATTTTCACACGGAAGATAGCCAATAAGTTAAAGAAACAATCCTGCTAAATTATTTTGCTCAAAACCTTTTCAATAAAAAGTTATGATATCTTGCTTAGGGGGGACTTACTTTTTTTGTTGTGTTTAGGCTACATTCGTGTGCGTGTATGTTCGATTATTGTAACAGTGACCTTGTTTATGTAATGTAATACGACCGTGACAGTTATCACGCAGTGACTTTGACTTTCTGAATGTCACAGATTGAGGGGTGTACGAAGAGGAGGGGGGGGGGGAGGAGAGGGGGGTGCCTGGCCCCTACCAAGGCCACCCTAGGGTACCCATCGACGACGGGGACCACGGGAGGCGCAACTAGAGGCCCCCTTGGGAACGAGGTAGGGGAGTTTATGTGCTTTGGAGACGCTTTATAACATACATGCCTGAAAATATGTTATCAAAATGATGACGTAGGAGTTCTCGGAACGTTAACGAGCCTCTGACTGCCCTTTAAGAAATCCACGAGTTCAGATGCGTAATGTATACATGCACGGCCTGCCTCTGATCCGTTTTTGCAACTCATTTTGTTTACATGCACGTTTATTTTTAATCTTACGAAAGTATATGGAGGTACACGTAATTCACGTAGACATGGTAGAGGAAAAGAAAACATCATTTTCACAATTCAAACCAGGTTGATAATCCAGGAGACTATGCGATAAAGTTTCAACCTAGATAGATTTTCCATTTCTCAATAACTCATGTATGTGTTTAATTAGTGTCTCGTTCTCTTTATGCAAACCGAAATAGACCTCCATGAATAATTAAGTCATGTCAATTTCCTCTCCAGATATTGTTACACTCTATGAATAACAACTTGCATTCTCACGAAACATTCGTCGTCTCTGCAGACATATTCGTGCTTGAGTCTCATCAAGTCGTTTCGTCGAAGGATGTTTCAAATTTTGATTTCCCTACCCACTCAATTGTGGTGTCCAATTTCAACATTTAATTTGTGTCTTACAAGGATTCTTCAATTTGTCCTTTTGTATTCGGCTTAATCGTGGTTCCCAAGGGAAAAAGCAAAACAAAAACCAAATAAATAAAAAACGATGAAAGAAAATGCTCTCTTCGTCGACAACACGAATGTTTCACGCTTCTTCCCCTTTCTCTTGCAAGGAAATTTGAAAATTTCGTGCGTATCCGAGTTCAATGTCGGTTTAATTTGGCGCGTAATCCTGAATAATACCAAGGATTAAAGGGACTTAGACTGCAATCCATTGGTGGTGTTTATTTCGCTTGCCGAGCAGCGGAACTCGTTATTACAGTGATACTAATAGAGCGGAAGTGGTATTATGACCAGCGAATTGTAACCACAGCCTGTGTGTTTGTCTGCAGACGGTAGGCGCAAATATAGACACTAACCATGATGTGTCTGTATGTTCATGGGATATGTAAGGTATATATATATATAAATATATAAAAGATGAATATAGGTTGCGATGGCGCTGATTTCTAGGTAAAGACAAACAAAAACACATGATTGCGTGCGACCAGCGTATTTTTAACTGAAAATAGGGGCGCTTATTATATATTGTTTCGCTCGTCGTACGCAATCATGTTTTTGGGTAAATTGTTCATTCATTCATTCTTGATAAAGGTCTATGACCGAAAATTCGAAAAAAATTCTTCTCCGGCGTTTCATTCAATTTGTTTGTTTTTAAATAAATATAATATATATATTGGTATCATGGACCCTATTTATAGGGTCCATGTTCATATATAGCGAGGTTTCGAAACAGGATGGACAACATATACTTATTGACAACTACAAAAAAGACAGTGATAAAGAGAGATGAAATAGGTAAAGGATGGACTGGTGACCAGTACATAGAGAGAGAGGGGGGGGGGGGGGGGTGGTGGGGGGTGGGGGGGTGGTGGAGAGGACAACACGAAGGATACAAAAATCAAGCACATTGCCTTGTGGTTGTCATGGTGATGTCTATGATTTTCATCAATGTCACCATTATCACATCAGTAAATCTGGAGGAAATAAACATGGAAAAAGTTGAAGTAGCAGTAAAATAGTAGTAGAAGAAGTGGCAATCAAAGTCATAATAATGGTAGTAGCAGTACAATGAATAACAGTAGCTGTAGCTATAACAACACTTGTATTAGTAGTAGAGATGGTAGGAGAAGTAGCAGCAGCAGTAGTATTATAAGTAGAAGTATAAGTTATAGCAGTAGTACCAATATAAGTAGAAGTGCCAGTAGTAGCAGTAGTAGTAATAAACGTAGAAGTAGTAGTTGTAGCAGTAGTAGTAATAGAAGTAAAAGGAGAAGTAGTAGAAGAAGTAGAAGTAGTAGAAGTAGTAGTAGTAGTAGTAGTAGTAGTAGTAGTAGTAGTAGTAGTAGTAAAAGTAGCAGTAGAAGTAGTAAACGTAGTAGTAGTAGTAGTAGTAGTAGTAGTAGTAGTAGTAGTAGTAGTAGTATTGGGAGTAGTAGTAGTAGTAGTAGTAGTAGTAGTAGTAGTAGTAGTAGTAGTAGTAGTATTGGGAGTAGTAGTAGTAGTAGTAGTTGTAGTAGTAGTAGTAGTAGTAGTAGTAGTAGTAGTAGTAGTAAAAGTAGCAGTAGAAGTAGTAAACGTAGTAGTAGTAGTAGTAGTAGTAGTAGTAGTAGTAGTAGTAGTAGTAGTAGTAGTAGAAGCAGTAGAAGTAGTCCTTGTATGAGTGATAACATTATAATAATTGATATAAATTATCATTATATTAGTGGTAATGATAAAACATGTAGCTGTATATTGCAGTGAATTCTTTGCACGCATTTAGTCATACACAACACACTAAAATTGTCTCTCGCTCTCCTTCCATGCTACCCGCTCAGCTGGTGCTCATCACCCCACTATGGCAAAAGTTTTCTGACTACACAGACTGATACCTGTTGATTGGCCGTCCTGTCGTCAGGGGTGAGCCAATCACAGCTGCCGGGGGCGTGGCCTACACTCGGCAACTTCTCGAATTACAGGGGGCACTTCCAAACGTACGTTCGCAATAACGCGCGTACGGTACAACCTTCAACGCAACACACGTGAACATATATCTTCGGGAAAAGAAGTATACTTTGCGGCTGGGGTTTCTTTTGGTGGATATCGCAAGTTTTAAGTTGAGGATCTAGACGGTGACATTTCATTTGGCTGTTAGCCACCTTGGACTTCTAAATGGGTTACTTACTCCTGCTCATCGGGGCTTGACCTCTTAATACGTTTGGACAATCTTAACTCGTTTCTACACCGGCAAAGTCGCCCACTCCTAACTGGAATACAATACAACTATACACATTGATTTTGGCTGAATTACCATGGTAAGTTTACCGCACATTTATACTCATATTATTCATTATTTGTACAACTGTTCAAGCTGCCTTCTTAAAGTTGTTTGTTCTTTAACACATTTCATTCTAAGGCGCCGTCTATTTTCAAGTTGCATCTGTTACATCTGAGTATGCATATTCTCCTTACTCTAATAAACTAAACGCAGAGAGTTTTGGATCAAATATAATGATAGGCTTACTGTTAACTGTTAATGCCAATGTATCTTACCAGCTACATCCGTATTATGCTATTCGCTTGGCTTCCCATCTGTTGATATGTTATGTTATAATATGTTAAGCTTTTTCGAATTTAATATTACGAGTCCATCATTCAAATACTATATTGTCTGATTTGGGCTAGAATGTATTTGTAAGTTTGTATTCAAGTTTGTATGTGTGATGCATTTTCTGTAATGTGAACTTGTACATATCACCGTTACATGAAGAGAAATCTATGCTTCAAGGCATATGGGATCATCGGGATTAATTTAAATAAATTGCGTTTAACTTCTGTCTTGAATATGGAACATTGTCTTTCGTTCATAAATATGGCACTTTGAGTCCCTTTCTTAAAAGCAAAGTATGGTGTGAGGTCACGCATGAGCTTTGAAATTTTCATACTTTTATATTCATGTTCTATTGGTGGAAATTGATAATCTAAAGATCTCTCCCCTACAATTTGATATGTTGGCAATGCGGTATAACCCTGCTGCATCACCTAGTATAAAAATGACGATAAAGTGACACATCTGTATATTGTAACCTACACGATTTATTTCTTTTCTGTTTTCTGTAAGCGAATAATTATATTTCTCTCGAATCCATATTTGTTTAAGTTTGCAGTTCAAAACGGGGTTTCATCAGAATATGCCTGCAGTAGTGATATGTTAATAGTAAAACTGTAATTTGCCAGTTTTGTAGCAAATGTGTTTCAAGTTCCATCTCTATCCATATTATACATATACAGCGGTATTTTATGCATGTATTAGGTTTTTGACACGAGTGTCAACAATAATTATGTAGCGCGTGATACCCTGTATCACTTAACTCTTTGCCTGCCAAATGTGCATGTTTAATACACACGATTCCGATTGAGCAGTAGTTTAAGGGATGATTGTTGAACATAATGCGAATGAACTCCTTCTCTGTCAAACTCCATACTGCCCCATCATATCTATGGAAATAGTGTGTATTACCAACGCATCAACAGTTGAACATATTCATCATTAGTACTTTGGAATCGTATAGTGGACCATACGTACAGTTACCCCTTGGTGTGACCAGGGATGTGTTATGGAAGGATATGAAGCAATTTTCTTCCTTTGAACCCATGTGCCAAGCCGCTGAAAAGTTATGTGTTCTCAACAGGTGCTGTTCAGGTGTTTGAACAATTATGAACATGATTGTGTGGCAACGGCGAGAACAAAAGAAATGTACAGTCTCATTTCGCTTGTCCCGTTCTGTTAATGGCATTAATACTTCCATGAGCATAACAGGTATCAGCAAACGCAAATAAACAAGTTTTTCAAGTGAAATATCTCTGTTTCACGCAAACACACACAAACGCCGTTAATGATAATACACAGCTTAATATATCATTTTGAGAGTGGTTGAATTCCCCAAATGCACAAGTTGTCGGAAAGTGAAGAAATTGGTCAATTTTGTAAGTAATACAAATAGCTTTTATGTCCGATTTTTAATGATTCCTCAATACTTTTCGAAACAAAAGCAGAGTAAAGGATCTGTCATTATCTGCCGTTAACTTCCTTAAAGTTTGCAAACAAATTTGTCAAAAACAAAACGTCTACAGATAAATGGGAAATTAAAGAAATTTCAGAAATTTTAAAATCAGCTAAATGTCGGCTCGGCACATGGAACTTCAAAGCATTGTCATGATTATGGAATTCTTTTGACATTCATGAGCACGATTTAGAACCCATACAGATGTTTGCATATATTATGCTCGAGTTTCTACTCCTTCGTAACACCTCCCTGGTGTGACAATGCGATATATTTTTTATTGGGTGAGGGGAGGGGGGGTTGGATGAGCTGTTTGGCCACAGCCATTTTGGAAATATGCGAAGTTTGCTCTGAATCCTTATACCCCCCCCCTTAACCTTGTATTCCTTCTAATAATAACCAATAACCAATAACCAAGAATTATGATCTTATGATACTTGTATGTGTGTTCATATTTTTCGGTCACCTTTCTTTGTCAATGTTAGACAAAGACAAAGACACAATAGACCGGTTTACTAATGTAGTCACATTTATGGATGTTTCTTCCCTCGGGGCCTAGTAACGAGTTATTCCATTAACATGTACCAAACAATGATATTTAAGTACTTGGAATCCACTTTGCAACATTAGTTGTTGCTATGCGGTTGTCAGGGGCAACCTTTGTTAAACTGGCATTTATAACATGTAAATATGTTAGCAAACATGTCTATTGAGCCATGCCGTAATGTCTATAATACTTAATGCATCTTCATTTTAAATATGAGTCTGTCCGAATTCCAGAGTCAAAATGTGAAGAGGCTATTTTGTAGTACACAAGAGTGCATGTTTTCCACACGAGGATAAAACAGAGAAAAAGTAGATATTGTATTGAAAATAAGAGAATGCTACTTTGTACTACATTAAAAATTATTGCAGAATATCGACCTAGCAATACTAGTACATTAAAAAGAAATGTACATTGCAATGTCTGTATTTGCGAAAAATGCCCCCAAATACGCCCAAGGTCAATGGTGTTTTAGCAAAAGCAAATGAGAACAGACAAAAGAAAATGTCCCATACATTTAAAATCAAAGTAATTAGTTAATAATTGCTACAATGTCACTTGCGTCCTTCTTGCTCTCCATGGCGCACACGCCTACACAGCGTGCGTGTGTTTATCGCCTTTTAACAGCATGGTGAAGAAATAGTATCAGTCATATCAATGAAATATCCATTGCCAGGGGTTCCAAAGTATGAGAATTAAGAGCGTGCTAATAAATCTTCCTCAAAATATGAGTCAGTCACTTTTTGAACGAATAATTGCAATATTCAGCGAGAGATGGATCTAAATAATGCACGATCATGCTCTGTGTTGATCGAACACTGCAATTGCGTGTGGGAGAGGTGAAGTTGTGAATGTATATAACACTAACTCTTAAAACGTCAGAGATGCATTTGTGCACGTTGCAATACACGATAAGTCCCATACGGCAGCATGTTGTACAGCATGGGCGGCGTTAAAGGGATAGGTTGGGGTTATTGGGATGAGCTGGATGCGAAAAGCTCTTTGTCATTTCAAGAAAAGATTCGTACTCTGGTTTGGAACGTACCCGCCTATAATAACACGCTTCCTTCAATAGATAAAAACCAAGAGATAATGCTGCATCATTATGGGCTCATCTAAGATCTTCCGATTGGTCAGTTTTCTTACTCAGTCATGAATAGTGTCGAGTAATAGACCTTGAGGAAGATTGGATGAAGTTAAGCTCTGAGCTCAAGAAATTAGTAGCCAGAAATACGAATCTAATCAAAGGTAGCAGGGTCCCGTTTCATAAAGTTGTTCGTAAGTTACGCACGACTTCACGCATGGCTTGTGACCCGTTCTTGTGCTAAATGAGATACTCCAATATGTTCCTGTTTTAACAATGTGGAAGCGAATTTTCTACAATCCTTGACCAATCATTAATTTTGTATTCAGATGCTTGCTAACAACAAGAATTTCTACAAAGATCATATTTTTTAACTTTAGCTGATGGGAATCAAAATCAGTGAAAATCTGATTTGGCACCCAAGAATAGGTAACTAGTCGTGCGTAAAGTAGTGAGTAAATTAACGATCAGATTGCGGTCTTTCCGACATGGTAATTATAATGACTTATTGACGTGAGCAGTTCATTGAATATTAAATGAAGACTGATTTGCATTTTTTATTATGAATTTAAACCCCGTATTATAGATAATAAGTGGCATGCATAATTGCTTTGAGCGGTACTTATTCAGGAATTGAAGAAGTATATCAAATCTAAAATATCAATAAATGAAGGAAAGTTATAATTGCGAGAGAAAAAGAAAAGAGATGGGAGGTGGAGAAAAAGGGACAGGGCGAGAGGGAGAAAGAAAGAGGGATAAATATTAGAACGACCTAATCATCCTTTGAAGTTTTACAAAAGTAGTAACGTATCTTTATTGGAGAGGAGCTGATACATTTTATAAAGATTTTACCAATAATGCTCCCAACCCGACCAAAGCGGTTCAGTCCTCATTATAATTTCGTTAAATTGATTAATCAAGTTACTCCCACATATTTTCTCGTGTCTATGGTCTGAGACCGCGGACCACCTTGTTGTCGTATATTGTGGGTTAAGCAAGGAAAGAACGTGAACAAGTGGTTGTACGGTAACTTTTGTCGCCTTGTTCAATCCGCTCGTACGACATGTCAATCATTATTCTGCGGTCTGGCCTCAGTCAGTAGGAGGCATGGGTGTTCCCGGGTCGAATCTACCAGGGACCCAGGCCGCTAGGGGCGGCGAGCACGTCAGTCAGCAGACACCTGCCTCCCTGCGTATATCTGTCAGGATTAGCGTTACCAAATAAATTACTCTCAGTCTGCACTCTCTCCTTACCTCTCTCTCACTCTAAAGTTCAACTCTTTGCATCAACTTATTAACCGAGTAACGAGATGGCGTTTCCGCTCCCTCGCCATGTGTAAGTGACGCTGAACTCGCAGAGGAGTCAGCGTTTGATAGAATTATCTTCGCGGAGGTAGCAGTAACTTCCGAAATCCTAAAGGGATTTTGAACGTTTTTCCATCTCCATCGACACCCGTCCCATTTTACACATACTGACAAGCGCGTCCTAATATTACCACCAAGAGATAGATCATTGGAAACGACCGAACCCAAGTTGAGACTTTTTTTTTCTTGTCTGGCGTTTTAATTTTAATCTTCCAGTTAAAATTTATTTCAACAGATGGAATATTGACTCATTTAGGGTTCAAGGGTTCATCAGTTTGAGCTTTAAAATATTTGCTTAGCCACTTTTGAATTTCAGAGAAATTCTGACATTTAATAATATAAGTACTTTTTAACGTGTTTTCCATGACACGTTTGACCCATTAACAGCCACTTATTTTACCAGAAATACACACAAATGAGTAAACTTTTGATAATTGATGAAACGGTTTCATTCGGGAACAAGTCGTATCCTAATGATGGGCGGACTACACTATCCGAACCGTCGAGGTAGATTGGGTCCTTCTCAGGGCGTTCACGCTACTAGGCAACTGACTTCACGTAGCCGTCATCATTTCGGATATTACCTTCATTACACAAGTGAAAGTCCTCAACATCACCACGTCCCCACGTGATTCACCTTCCTAGGACGTGATATTACAATCGCAAATGTAGATATCTCCCACCTACATCTATCGACCTGGGACGAAAATGGATTTTTCACCGGTCGCCTTTAATCCCTTTGATCTGATTGTGTTTCTTGTTCGATGGCTAATCGAAAGTACTCGAGCTACATTCATAGTCCTGAGCGATAACATGTTATAACTGGGTTACAACCAATTGAATTAGCATGACTCTTTTAGTTGAGATTAGGTCTGTGTAATGTTTTTGTCAGGGATGAAACCATGGAAACTGCCGAGGGAAGAGTTATGATGTATCCAATTTCTGTCTGTTATCATGATTTCACGGTCAATGAAAACCTCCCACCCCTATGATCCGGCAGAATGAATGATTGATATGACTGCCACGGAGATTAGTGATAAGAAACTGTTTTATATCATTTCTCAAGTCTAATTTTGTACTTGCTTCTACCAAATTAGTGTCTGAAGGTGCTGTTAAAAATAAAACACAATCGCTCATTTTGTAGAGCTCTACTCTAGTGATGACTATTATTGCCAAATAACCTATAATATTGATAAGCATTATGATTAGAAATGCTAAATATGTTACTCATTGCGGATAGATGGCTACTGATAATCGTTTGTCTCGCAATGTAAGGTAAACAGAATCGAAAAGATCACGACGTTTCGTGTGCCGCTGCAACACTTCGTCAGGTGTGATACAAAATTGTAGTAAGCAGGGGTTTAAATACCCTATGGTCAGTGCAGCGCACTAACTGAAAAGTGCTCATAAATTTTGATTAAAGTTAATTGATAAATGAGCTATGACTTTATCTGCGGCATTTTTGTCATCGCCACATGAGTTCACGCTACGCACCCTAGTCATAATAAAGCCTCATAAATGATACCATATGATTTACATGTACAATGGCGGAGGTGGACACTGTTCGGACAACACTCCAACACGGGTCGTATAATTATTCAATATGCCATAAAAATGTGGTGTCAGCGCTATTCATTGGTCCCTGGTTCATCATTTTGTTTGATCTCGGTCATCACGTCCCCATCGCGCCGTCCCTGGGATGTAAGCCAACATTGTACCGGGACTCGTTTGTCTATATTAATCCTAAAAATAATCCCCCCGGATTAAACCCTGGGGATTATCTCCCCGGAGTGCACGTTGTCCCCCCTTTAACCCCCATAACCTACACGACCAAGCTCACCTGTCAGAATTTGAGACCATGTTTTTCTTCTGCTTCTTCGCTTGTCCCTAAATAGCACGGATCATCTCCCGTGTCTTTGTTAGTGTTCTTCTTTTGTCATGTTTGTCGACTTCTCGATTGCATCTTGTAAGACTAAGAAGGGAAGGAAATTGCCCCAAGCACGCGCACGGGAGATAAAGGATCTCCCTCACCCAATCACCTTCCTCCGACCCCCCCCCCCCCCCCTCCCCTCCTCTCTCTCTCTCTCTCTCTCTCTCTCTCTCTCTCTCTCTCTCTCTCTCTGTATATGTCTATATATATTTATCTATCTTTCTCTACTTTACCTCCCTCTTATCTATCTTTTTTAAACATATCTCCCTTCCATTCTCTCACCCTATAACACACACACACACTCTCTCTCTCTCTCTCTCTCTCTCTCTCTCTCTCTCCCTCCATCTCTATTTCTTTTACATGTACATTTACTCACTCCACCTCCTCTTTCTTTCTCTCTCTCTCTTTCCTTTTGCATTTTTTCTCCCTCTGTCCCATTTGTTTCACTCACTAACTCTCTCTCTCTCTCTCTCTCTCTCTCTCTCTCTCTCTCTATCTATCTCTCTCTCTCTCGTTATCTCTCTCTCTCTTTATATCTCTCTCTCTCTGTCTTTCTTTCCCTCTCTTTATCTCTCTCTCTGTCTTTCTTTCCCTCTCTTTATCTCTCTCTGTCTTTCTTTCCCTCTCTTTATCTCTCACTCTCTCTTTACATACTCCCTCAATATTTCTCATTATCTATCTGTATGCACGCCCGTACGTGCGTAATACTCGAGTGTCAATACCCATGGTTTGCCGTTCCAGTGAATTCCGCGTAAGCAGCATTCCAAGGAAGGTGCAAGTAATTAACATCAATATCCAGTAAGACAAGAGTGTTCCACTTCAGGGTAATATGTACGTGCGATGGAGTGACTATGAGTCACGGTCATGACCACGCGAGGTAAGGAGGGCTATCTTTAGGTCCAATGTTTGGGGATGTCCACTTGCTAATCCCTCGATTGAAGTCCTGGTTTCGATTGCTAGGGACAAAATTGTCCTTTCCAAAGGGTGTGGCTTCGTATAGGTTGTAATGAAACGAAGACAGTTTACCTGATTTGGTCTAGATGGAGTCATTCAATCCCATAGATTTTCCTGAAATTAGTCTTTTGGGACATTCCTTTTGGGACACGCCATGTCATAAGGCGGTGTAAAGAATCCATAGCAAGTTTCGCATTTTGCTGGATAAGTTGATAAATTTCCATATTATGAATATCGATTTTCTGTGATGACATATGAAACAAAAGGGATAGGTGAAACATTTGACCATGAAACTTGATATTGTATTTCTGACTAAAACTTCCCGTTATAACTAATTATTATCAATGAATCCACGCTATTGTCTCTAAGCCAATATGAATACAATGTGCTACGCTAGCACTGCGTTGATTATTTGGGTTAACTTTGAGACGACAGCCTCATTGTACAACATGTAAAAATAATCAGTGTCATGTGTTCATTAATAACAAAAGCGGTGCCATGAGTTTTCCAAACGAAAGCTGACATCACTTCAAATTCCTGCTGACCCCGAAATCCCTTTAACTCTCTCAGTGCTAAGCTGTTAAAAGCCTATTGAGCTAAATACATTTATTGAACTAAATGTATTGAGAAGATTGAGGTCATAAAAAATTCACATTATACGGAAATAGCAGTGCTAAAATAACTACTGATGAAACATGTGGCACATTATCAACGCGACATACATCGATTAAGTTTGTCATTTTGCGCGGGCCACAAGACCTTTTCCCCGAGCCACAAGACCTTTTCCCCTTTTCTAATCTCTTTACGCGTACCCATGTTGTCATTGCTCCAACGTATACCAGTATATGCGTGTGACTGTGTTATTTTGGGCCAATCGGATGGCATTCCTACATTAATTATTGAGCGAAAACATTAAAAAATGAAATCACACCCAACAGGCTAATAAAATCATTTCCGCAAGATCGAAGCGAATCATGGCTTCGTGACTATAACACGAACATTATTACAAGAGACGGTTTGTTTCCAAGGCGTAAATTACAACTTGCAAAGAAAAGACGCATATCGCACATTCTTAAAGGGAAAGTCCACTCTGATGTTAAGTTGGTTTAAAAAAAAAACATATCAGTGAAGGTTTGACGAAAATCGGTCAAAGGAAAATACATTTATAAGATTTTAAAGTTTTGATTTTGTGACGTCACGTGCGAGGTGCTGTCCCGTATGTTGTGTTCATTTGTGTTTTAAGTCCATTTTCTCAAAAGGATATTAACCATTTCACCTGTGCTTTTGATGTATCATTTAAACAAAAAAAGGCAAATTATGGCAAAAAAGTAATACACTACAGGAGAGCTCCTCGCATGTGACGTCACAAAATTGAAACTGAAAACAATCTTTACTTTCCTATCATTTGACCTTCACTAATATGTTTCTTTTATCTTTCGGCATTGATTAAAATCCATTTAATCTTAGGGTGTACTATCCCTTTAATGATGGAGAAGTGTGAACATGCTTAGAGTAAAGGTGCGTTCACACTTGGTTTGCGCTCCTGCTTGTCAAATGTTAGTCACAAAGTTCGTTGGCCTGTCACATGGAAGCTCTACTTTGGAGTCAGTCAGTCAGTCAGTCAGTCAGTCACTTTCTTATTCATTCTTCCATTCATATGAGATCATTCATCGCGTGTTCTTAACAGTTTGTGTGCCAGATAAAATGCTGATCTATTGGGGTTGGGTGTATTTCTTGTAAATAAAGTCACACATAGCACAAAAAGGGTTAATCTCGTGTTTCTTACCTATATATACCACCTCATTCCAAGCCCGTCCACCCAAAATAACCTGTGTCATACTATACGTGTCTTTTACCGATTCTAACTATTGAGAAAGATATTTTAACTTGCATAAACAGCACACTTCTTTACACTACCAAGGGCGTAGGGAGTTCAGCTGTGATGTTTTTCTTTGCGCCATCACATGTCACTTTCAATAACAAGCCTGCTTTGATGTTAAGCAGATGCCGAGGAATAAGGGTTGTGCAACTTCATTCTTTAAGATGCCAAAACGCTTACTAATCTCAATTACAAACAACATAAAAAGGATGTTAGGTCGCTCTTGCCTTATCAACGGTTCTTTATTTTTTTTATTTCCTTTTTAAGGTAAGCTAAATTTACACACCTCTGTCTCGAACTTGGAATTTATTGTTTGATATTTCCGTCCGAAGAATGACTTAAATATTCCCCGGTTGCTACTTATTTGTTTTCATGTCTCCCTGTGGTATTCGTTTATTGCAGCCACTAGTATTTTCTTGGATGAGTTTATTCACATGGAGCGAACAAAGGACGAAAGAGAGACAGAAAATGAGAGAGAAATGATTGAAAGTGAAATAGGTCGTATCATAATGTCATAATTTCTCTCCTGATTGTTGAGTAATCAGTCAACTTTCTCAAAAAAATCCTTGGAAACATATGGGTCAGGGAGGGAGGGAGAGAGAGTGTGTGTGTGTGTGGGGGGGTGAGGGTGGAATTAGGAGAGAGAGAGAAAGAGAGAGAGAGAGAGAGAGAGAGAGAGAGAGAGAGAGAGAGTAAGGGAGAGATAGGGGAGGGAGTGAACGATAGGGAGGGAGAGAGTAAAACGGAGAGAAAAGGGGTAGAGAATGTTATATATAAAGAATATATTATGCTAGAGGGAAAAGGAGGAATGGAGAGAAACAGTGAGAGAAAAGGGAGACATATAGAGAGACATAGAAAAAGAGAGAGAGAATGTTATTACAGAGAGAGAAAGAATGTGTGTGTCAGTATGTGATAGAGAAAATAGGGAATAGCTAGACAGAGACAGAGAGAGAGAGAGAGAGAGAGAGAGAGACAGATAGTCATTGCCACGGAGTTACAGAAGCAAAACGTTAACTGAATTACGATCTGCCGAATTTATCTTAATTTCAATCCCATTAACCAACTAAGCAAGCAAATCTCCCTGCCGAGACAAATCGGCAATCAAAAAGGAAACGCTCGACGATATAAGAGCACTTACTAATCCAAAGATCCATAACCATTAGCCAAGTAGATTCAGCGATCACACAAGGAGCACACACACTCTAATACTTTCAGCTACGAGATCGATCGCAGCTTTGCAATCGAGCCCAATCGCTCGTCGAAATGGCGCCAAGGTTTTCCCGCGTTAAAATGGATGCTCGCTCGTGCCCTCTGCAAGCCGTAACGCGCAGCTTCCGAACTCGCTTATCAAGGGCGCGAAGACATCAACGCAACAGCCGGTGTTTCCATTTTTTTCTTGTTGAAAAAAACGCACGTAAAATAGTAAGTGTTCCATGTGATAATGCTGAAATTAGTCACCATGGTAACCTCGAGTTGAAGTACTTTCCCTTTTTAAAAATAATTGGTATCACTCACTCTAGATAAAAAGAATGTAACGTAATTTGAACCTCTCACGCTAAGGTTACACAACGTCAGTCTACATCGATAAAGAATATTACTCGCATATTCTTCGGAATGTTAGGGAGAGATTTGCAGTAAAAAAACGTTTTGTCTAATCCATGTAACATTTGTAACCACATTTACAGATATTTATAATTGTATTCACCTGGTTAAAGTAGTGATACTTTACAGGAAGAATTAAAAACGTGCATAAAATACATGTTGCCAAAATATATTCATATCGTACAATTCAGGGAATTCTTAGTGTCAAAACAACCAGTAGGAAGAGGATAAAGATAAGATAGGGGTTAGTCCACGATGTCATCTCGGTGACATCCAGGATTGGGGTCAGATTATGTCAGTAATTCGCCTCGTCTCGGTATGTATTCTGGCAAATCGTCAACGTTGATCCCTTGGCCCTTAGTGCTACTCTCCTAGATCTCCCAGAGCTCCTGCAATCCGATTTTATTGTATTTTACCAGGGACCCTTTGAAAGACAAGTCGATATGTTGACTGGACTATCCGTGTTAAACACTTTGAAATGAATAAATGACATAAAATGTTACGCTTTTTCTCTATTTTCGTAAATATAACAAGGACACTTCATTCCTGAATGTTGCCTTATTCAGTAAATCCTTTATTCCGTCCATCGAACCCTACAGAGATACGGGGGAGGGGGGGGGGCAGTCGATCATGCATTTGTTGTGTTCTGTATATTTAGCTCCATGAAAAGTATCCTTACCATCTATCATGTCTATTGACACTTTAATATTTCGAAACTTCGAAGCTTCGAAGCTATTGAAACTTTGTGAGACTTGGTTTAACTCTCTCATTACCATTGACGAAGATGCATTTGACACCAAAGGGGTTTTCAAAGCATGGTATTGTAAGGGTTAAAATGCATGGTTGCACATCATTATAACGATATAGAATAATAACCATAAGCGTGGAAATTCGGTTGTCTATTAATTGATAGTCTTGAGTTGATTTAATGTCAGAGGATCTTCTCATTTGGTGAATGGAATTAAGTTTTTAAGCCAGTATTTTATTGAATCAATGTGTTCCTCCTACCTACTGTAATGATTAGGTCTAACACAGGAACGTGCAATCATTAGTATCGACAAATTCTTTAAGACATAATACGACCATCACTTAAATGCGGTAATGGATGTAATAGAATTATTCTTGTGTTAGGCGTGAAACATGCTAACTGTTTATGGATGTATTCTATTTACGAACTAGGGTAAAATCGTTTCATCACGAGTGGTTAAAATCTGTGTTAGCACTTTGGGTGTTAAGTTCGTAAGTACTGTATGTATCCTCATTAAACCGGATAAGCTAATATCTCTTGTTTTCACCGGCCAGTAACAATCGTTATCAAAAAAAGAAAATGACGTCACAAAGGTGAGTGTAACAGGTAGTGTGTATTAATATACAAATGAGCGCGTGCGATGTTGTTACTGCTAATTAGTTCTAAGAGGGCCTTTAGGTATATACCTTATTTTGAGAAAGACGTAGATATGTGCTGAATCCGTCAGATTTTCTACTCGAGCATTATATATAATCGAAAGAAATACGAATATCAATACCAATGCAAGTGACAGACACATTTTGCTAATTTACAAGAAAAGTCTCTTTTGTTAGTTGCTGCCTTTTGTCATAGTTACTGCAGTAAGTAGGTCTGCCCAATGTATGCTCTTCACTGACATTAATTGAAGATGCTGACCCTTCCGTCTGCACTTTTGGCTTTCGACTGTTCGAGAAGCTATACAAATAACGGATGGATTGTGATGGACGGGAGGGAGGAACCAAGGGGAATGTTTTTGCCCCCTTGGCGGATCCAAAGGTTCCCCCCTCTTTACCCCAGCGATCAACTAATGTCGAAGCTTCCCCTTCCTGTGGCGGTGCTAACTGGGAACTTAATTAATCTATCAATTTTCGGGGATCGGCTGCTGTTCGGTAATTAGTGGGGATCCCCCCGAGGAAGAAAGTTCACGAATCCATCCGGGAAGGCGTATTTAACAATCCATTACCTTCCTCTGTCTTTTGCTCTCTCTCCCCCCTTTCTCTCTCTCTCTCTCTCTCTCTCCCTCTTTCTCTTTTTGTTATTCTCTCTCTCCATCTCTCTCCCTCTCCCTCTATCTTTCTCTTTCTTTTCTCTCACTACTATATAAATGCACATTATATATTATTCTATATTTTGTAAAAGCATTTCATTTAAGCATTGGTGGTAATGAGATAGAGAGAGAAAGAGAGACAGAATGAGAGAGAGAGAGAGAGAGAGAGAGAGAGAGAGAGAGAGAGAGAGAGAGGAGTGTGTGTGTGTGTGTGTGTGTGTGTGTGTGTGGTAGAGAAAAAAAGAGGAATAGAGAGACAGAAGCAGAGAGAGAGAGAGAGAGAGAGAGAGAGGAGGGGAGGAGGGAGAGGGGTGCTGTACTCATGTATACGTATAAATTTCACATGCGGTCCTATTATAGAACTGTGCAACAACAGCAAACGGAGACAGAAATGTCAGATATCAAGTTTGATATTGAAATTACATTTTGGATGAAAAAAAACACATTTTGTGATTATGCATCATTATGAGTTTTTTTTAGTAATCCTGTATTGTAAATAGGTTGAGGTCAAAGTTATCACAATTATTCAAGGTGATTTCAAAGTACATGTTTATTTTGTAAGTACAATGTTCATAAGACTAGTGTGATAACAAAATCCAATTTATTACATGCCTTATAACGCAATATTTATGAAGTCTTAAACATTGCCAATACCATCACGGCAGAGGCTAATTAATGGGTTGACTAGATAATTAGATAGCTATTTGATTTTTGCTCGGGGGTGGGGGGGGGGGGGGGTCATAAGGGAGATGTCCCAGTTGCTCCATAATTCTAGTCTTCCTCTCATGCTCCTACTCGCTGAGCGCAAAGTAGGACGTCCTCGTATTACGTAATCAATTATTGCCTTTCGTCTTTCAATGATCAGATGATTGTTAATTGGGGAAGATGCAAAGGAGGATTTTACATATGCCGTAGCCCTGTGCATGTATTTAGAAAGAAGGATGATTCCAACTAGGAGAGCTTAATAGAAATATTTTAAAGTCGAAGTACTTGTCGAGAGTAGATTTGACTTACACGGTTTCGGTTAGAGTGATGTTATCTCGTTACGTGATGACGACGGACAGATCACCCTGACTGAAGCGCTGACTTCGTAGTATGGAATCCGTGCTTTTTATTGTAAGACAAGTACATGAATGGTGCTGGAATTATTATTTGCTGCGCTGTTTAAAGCACGACCCTGTGCCTTTGATATGATATTCCAATGTGTCTTAGATCCCCCATCTTTGTAATCTGACTCTTAGTGTCATACTATTCGTAGTGGGAACATGCAGCAGTATAGTGCACAATCATTTTGCAGTTCAAAAAATAAGAAAATGGAAGAAAATGATGTATTAGAACTTCCCTCCAAAGTATAGAGCTGGAATCTGACTTTGAGCAGAATCATAATGATTGCCAGATTTCGAGGAGGTTTTGGACGAGTCGTCCGAAATCTATAGCCTAGAGGCCGGAGACCGCAATACGCAATAGCGCACATCACTGCTTTTCGCACGGCATAGTGATGTGTTTGGCAAAAGGCGCACAGCTGAGCGAACGGTGCAATACTCATATGAATGTAGATTATGGTCGCTAAGTTTCAAACGCAAACAGGGACGGTTTTCCATTTTTTTAGACGTTCGTGAAGCTGTGACTGATATTTCATACACGTTATAGCTCGGGTATACTGCTGATTCCTGCCGAGTTTCGTGACTTTTGCAAATGGGCTACCCTGTTTTTAAACTAGCTGAAATCATTGAGGTTGAGGTAATATCAATAATGAGCTCTTTTTCAACTGATATTTTCTAGCTGTTCCACATATTGACCTTGTTAAACGAGGAAAAAAAGAGGGTGCAGGATACGCGATGCAGCAATGACTATTATAAGCGTGATAGGTGTGTATTTGTGGTTTTGAAAACCGTGTATGTTCCCCATGTAGCATATTCCACGTGTTGGACATAAGTCTTTATTTAGCTAGTTCTTAAAATATCTTTATCCCCCCTAACTAGGGTGCTCAGATCGGAACATGTGAATCACATTAGTTCTGAAATCCGCACAGCCAATCACTCTATTGGCAGCTATTCATAAGCCAGGCAATAAGTGATGAGTGATTGGCTGATTGCTGTTACAACGTACTGGGGCCTGCAGCGTACATATATTACTGACCTCTCCTACGCATGCGCTAAACCTGTCATCATTCATACATGCCCCATTCCGATAGCAACCGCTGCGAATCGGTAATGAATCCCTTCACACGCTGCTCGATCAAGCATCCTGCCACTTTTCCCCTCTTTTCATTGCCAAGGCAACGGCGCACCTGTCACTTTGCGTTGTTTATCGGAGTTTTTGCACCAAATGAACACTTCCGTTAGTGAAGCACATGCTACAGCGACGGATTGGGTGTGGGGTTCTTAATTATCCTCGCCCCACATGATTTTCCTATTCATTCATTATTACTTGATCATTCATTCATTTAGTCATTTGTAAATCGTTCATTCATTCATCCATTTAATCATATGTAACTCGTACATTCATTCATTATTCATTCGTAAATCGTTCATTCATACATTAATGTTTATATACATATCTTCAATATCTTGCCTGAATGCATGTCCCAACCCAACATCACGTAGCATATGTATGGTATAAAAACAAATATTATCTGACCCATGGGGAATAAAATATGACGTGTTTATGACTTGTTATGACACTAAATGTATGTAAATTGTATGTCATGTCAATACTAATTGTATTCCAATCATTTGTCCGAGTTTTGTCTGACTAGCAACAACTAAAAGACTCAAAGTGTATTACACCCATTGGAAGTGAATTGTTAACAGATGGATGTAATAGCGCGTCACTACGCAGTTAGGGGGAACGTTGTGAATACATTACGAAAACGGCTCATTAAAATTCACGAGAGAGAAATAATAGGTTGACCCGTCTTTAAATCGGTGATTTATAGACCGTGTACTAAACGTAGAATAACTTGAAGGGGTGCAAAATTAATTATGATGCTGTCGCAAACATCATATAATTACGACAGCGATTGGTTTCAATTATTCGCTTTGATTGTAACGTGCACAAACTCAATACACCAAAGTGACTGCGAGAACAAACCCAATGATATTGAATCAATAATAATGTTTTATGTTGTTTTATTTGGCGTCCAATAATGTTTTAGTACGTGTCAGGGTAGTACGTGTATTAATTTGAACCACCGTTTGAATACGGGCAAAAGTAAGTACATGAAGGGATATTCGTAAAAGAATAAGTGAATGCCTTCCTTCGACTCGTGAGTTTGCAGTATTAGGCATCCATCTACCCACCTGACCAACACGCAATCTTGCTCTGACGGCGCGTGAGAGAACCACTCATATCTTACCTGGCCAAGAGTCGCCAAGGGATCATATGCGAAGCTATTTTTTTGCCGTAATGAGAAACATTTAATTTTTGCTGGATACGAGGGTTAAACATGGAATGATTGTCGGCGAATGAGTTATACGAAAAATTGAGCAGGAAGGGTGGGGGTGGGACATGAATATTAATGATCATCATTACGTGTATGGATAGGATGATGGAGAAACACATGAAGAATGAGCATAAGAGAGAGAAATTGAGAAAGATAGAGGGGGTGGGGGAGGCGAGGGGGGGGGGGTTAATTCAGAGAAAAGGTGAGTGACACAGTGAGAAATGAGTTCGACAAGCATACAGACAGACAAACAGAGACAGAGACACCAAGAAATAAGGGAGAGCGAGAGAGAAAATGAAAAAGAAAGTAAGAGAGAGAAGGACATTTTTCAATCGCATACCATTCGAACAAACTTTTTGATCCTACTCCAAACATGTTGAAATAACTTCCAAATGTTAACATACCGTACGTGGTTTCCATTATGATTTGCAAATCATGCAACATATTTTAGGTCGTGTCAACGACTCTGTTCTAGAAGACCACACGCGTCGACATGGTTGACAAGACTGACATCTTGTACCCTTAAGTCGATGCCTCATAATGGATCGTATTTGTACTTCAGGGGCATGACACAAAATATTGAAAAAGAAAGTCAATTTAATGTCAATGTTCATGTCAATGTACATGGCTGACTTGGATCCTAAACCAATCATCAGAAAGATTTTGGTATTCATGCTAAAAGACATAAGCATAATTGTCTTCTAATAATGTTATCTTTTTTCCTATTTCTGTGAATTGCATTTAGTTTGATGTCTAATAAAGTTATTACCATTTTTTCTTTTCTTCCCCTTACAGATCACTCACAATATGGACGAATTCAGAAGAGGCGCCCTCATCGTTGCTTTCCTGCTCACCGCCAGCTTGAGAGCAGCGCTTGGCCAGAGGGTCTGCGGCGCGTCTTGCGTCTTCACGCGAGAGACGGGGAAGACGGACTGCGAGAGCCGGCAACTCACATGTATCCCCGCAAACTACCCCGGCTCGGTAGTCCTAATGCTGGCTCAGAACTCGCTCCAGATGGTACCAAGGGGCAGCTTCGCGTCCTTGAGGATGCTCCGGCAACTAGACCTGTCCAACAACGCTATCTACAGCATCGAAGATGACGCCTTCAGCGGACTTGGCGGTGTGACTACGTTGAATATCGCGAACAACCGCGTCACGCAGCTGACCAGGAACACCTTCCGTGGGCTGAGGGGGCTTCACACGTTGCATCTACAGGGCAACGCGATTAATTCCATCAACGCAGACACGTTTCGTGACCTGACCAACGTCATGGAGCTAAACCTTGCGGGGAACCGGCTGTCCATCCTACCGGCGGGTCTGTTCTCACCATTGGGTATGTCCCTGAAGCGACTGTTCCTGCAGGAAAACCAGCTGACAACGGACCCAAACGAGCCTTTCCTGGACGGTCTGTCCAACCTCATAGAGCTGGATCTTGATGGAAATAGATTCAGCAACATCCCAAGTATGAGCGGCCTGATGCGTTTGACTGATCTTGATATCACCGACACTCACATCAAATCCATCCTGAATGGTACATTCAACGACCTACGCAGTGTGCGGGACATTATCCTCAGCAACAACATGATATCGATGATCGAGCCTGAAGCTTTTAATGGACTCAACGTGCTTTCAGAACTCGACCTTTCCTTTAATGTTATATCATATTTGCCGGTTGACGTATTGAAGCCACTTTACAATGTAGAACGGCTGCAGCTGCAGAATAACCAGCTGCGCAGACTTACGACGCAGCACTTTGCGTCAATGACGCGACTAAACACCTTGAATCTGGAGGGCAACCAGCTCGCTACGTTCCCGCCAATGCCAAACCTTCGCATGATTACGACTCTCAATATCAAGTCCAACCGACTGGAGGCCTTCGAGCCTCAAACCATGCAGTCCATGCCGATGTTGAAGCGACTTCTCATGGTGGGGAATCCCCTACAGTGCGACTGCCGAGCGAGGCATTTGCGTCAGTACTTCCTAGCCACGACTCATGCTACTCCGTACCACCCCAATGAGATTCCGCGCTGTAACGCTATGCAGCCGCAGCAGCTGCGTGGCTCTCGGCTCACCGCTGTCCAGGTGTCCGACCTACAGTGCCACGCCCCTGTCCTGCGTCCTTTTACCCGGATGATCTCGACGCAGACGGGGCGGAACACCACCCTGGCTTGCGCCAGTTCAGGTTTCCCTGCGCCAAAGGTGATGTGGGTAGCGCCCAGCGGACTGCGGTTGTCTCCGAACTCGCAGCCAGATCCCCAGCAGAGGCTGAGGGTCACTGAGGATGGGATGATGCTGATCGCGTACGCTACAACTAGCGATGAAGGTCAGTACTCCTGCTTCATGGCGAACCCTGCTGGGCGCGTCCAAGGAGCGGTACAGCTTGTGGTGCAGCCAGCTCCTCCCCCGCCGGAAGCCCCAAGCACAAACTCATCTATCTCCAAGCTATTCCCTCCAAGGAAGCCGTCAACACACAACCCACATTCACCCCAAATCACCACGAACACGCAGGGTATGCCAACGGATGGGGACCCATACACCTCGACGACCTACCCGGACCTTACCCGGGGAGAAGGAATTGGGAGTCACTTCCCATTGAATCCTCACGTGAATCACACCAGCACGCAGCTCAACCCAACCATTGTCCTCGGTGGGCGGGAGAACCCTTCTGCGAGCCCGTTGGACCCCAACACTCCGCAGTGTGCCGGGAGCAGCTCCTCAGGGGATGTCGCTGCTGCAGTGCTGCTAACTTTCCTGTTCACTGCATCGATCACTGGCATCCTCTTCTTTCTCTGGTACCGGAGATGGCTTCCGCGTGTCATGCTATCCGGCCGTCGCAAAGCGATGCTCACGCTTTCCGGTCGACGCCGCTTGTCATCTAAGCCCCCACGACCCGCGCAGGTATCGCACGCTCGACGTCTCCGTAGCTACGAACGCGTGGACGAGAGCCGAGGTGCGTCCAGCTACTTCAGCGACAGCGAAGACACGCTCAGCACCGCGAGCAGCTACGACAGCGCCCGCTACGTCATTACGGACAACAGCGTCGCCGATCCGGACAGCATCCGGATACGACAGATCAGACTCGCGGCCGTCAGCGCCAAAGCACCCGTTCCAGCACCATCGGACTCCCCGAAATCGGACAATAAGCGCGAAAAGGCGCCGCCTACGGTTGCGAGAGCACCGACGTCGAAAGGCTCAGCGGTGACGTCATCGCCATCGTCAGCGTCGTCGTCGTCGAATATAAGACTTCCCGGGCCCCTGGCCGCGCTGAAGAGCAAAGCTACCGGGAGAAAAACTCACATTTATCAAAACGCAGACATGGTGGTGCACGACCCGAACTATTCAGCTTTATGGCCGGGACCCAAGCAGGGACAATACCAATACCCACGCAAGCACAGTGGCGAAAGCAGAATATACATTGACCTCAGCTGACCCGAGAGTGGTCAAGATCGTCCAGTGTATAAATAGACTTAAGTTATTTATGATGATAATCTTGTGGCCGGAGAAATATAATCCGGTGAGAGATGGCCGAAACTAAAGACCACTTAAGCAGACGATGAACGAATCTGCCTTATTCGACAATGACGTCAGGGTCGAGGAAGATCGTCCTGCACTTATTCTAAGGTGGATTTGAAATAAGGACTGCCAGGAAAAAGAACGTTTGACATTTGACATTTCTTTTTGTAACGACCATGTAACCTGGTTGAGTATATCACAAAAGATAAACCATTCATTCTACCGTAGAATAGACCAATTCCAAAGAAGCTATCATCATCGATAATGATTCAGAAATAAGTGTCATGCTGTGATAGCCTTCCTGGGATTTACACTCTGCACGACACTGTTGTGTTTCTGCCCAAAGAATACACAGAAATCACACAATTCAGCAGTTCATCTGATATGCAAAGGACTAACCGATGTTCCATATTAAACTTGACCTACATTCTAGAAAGGAAATATGCTTATAAACTATGATAAAACACTTCATATCCTTCGTCCTTATAAAGACCATTTTGATATTAAGCACATTCCTCCGATTAAGTTTTACTTTAAATCGATGTTCCGATATGATTAAGAGATGTTTATTGTTCCTTCCGCATAGTACTAGGTGAGAAGCTTGATGTTATCCTTGGTTACTTCCCGTAGATCTTTGTATACTTCTTATAAACCTACCGGCATTAGAGAGTTAAGGCTTACGTACATTTGAATAATATATGATCTGTCAACCCCCCCCCCCCCCCCACCTGCCAATCCTAACCCTCTCGTTTCCAGTCATTCTGTCTGTTTACCTTATCTTCTATCTCACTCTCTCTCTCTCTCTCTCTCTCTCTCTCTCTCTCTCTCTCTCTCTCTCACCCTATTTACACATCTGAGTGAAGTTGGCGTGAGGCCGGCCTCAGGCCGCCTCGAACATATGTGGAAACACACCGACGCCAACGCCGGCCTGAGTCCGCCATGAGGCAGGCCCCCTTTCTGTCCGCCTCTGGAGGTGGTTTGAGGCCGGCGTCGAGGCGGCGTGAGGCCCACTCGATGAAACCGGCCCATGTGTAAATGGGGTCTCTCTTCAGACCCCGTTTACAGTGCAGGGCTAGGCCTGAGGCCGTCTCTAAAAAAAATTACGGAAACCCCGTTTACAGTGTGGCCTCAGGCCGCTCCAAATTTGTGCGTTTACAGTGCTGGGCTCGGCCGCATACACATACGCATACACAAACATTCAGGCCGGCCTCAGTCGACTTGACATTTCGTTATTTTTTCCTTGGGTATATTATCCTGTATTTTGCATAGTATTGGCATTATTCTGAGCTCATATAGAAAATTCCAGCGCTGATTGTGTAAATATTTATATCATATTTTGCAGCTATTGATGTTGCGCTTTATATGGCGTTTTGTACACACTCTTGTATATAAATATGTGTTGAACATCGGTTTCCCTAATGTAAACCGGATAATAAACACACAAAGATATGTTTATTTGACATGAAGTGGTGTGTTCTTCTATTAATCGTAGGTCAATGTGTGTATTTTGCGGAGGGAGAATGGGGAAGGGAGGAAGGGAACAGCTGGGGGAGGGGGAAAAAGAGAGCATAAGACAGAGATAGGCTGTAGCTTGTATGCGCGCGTATGTATGTATGTATGTATGTGTGTATATGTGCGTACGTATGTATGTGTGTGTGTATGTATGTGTGTATGTCTGCGTACATGTGCGTACGCGTGTGTGTGTGTGTGTGTGTGCGTATGCATATGTTTAAGTTGATGATGGTAGTGTTGACGTTTCTGATGATAACGATGAGGATAAGAAGATAGGAATAATTACGATGTTTAAGACGATGAGGATGATGATGGTACTGATAGCGACGACGACACAAATTAATGATGATCATGGTTCAATATCATTATAATCAGATGATAATCATACTTGATCGGAAAGCAATAGTGCACTTGTAATATCATAATGAAAGAAATGATAAATACAGATCAATCCAGATTACGAAAAAATAGATAAATAT
Organism: Arbacia lixula; assembly: GCA_963669155.1. NCBI lineage: Eukaryota > Metazoa > Echinodermata > Echinoidea > Arbacioida > Arbaciidae > Arbacia > Arbacia lixula. Next base: position 6,369,480 of record OZ022589.1, read on the forward strand.
GATAAAAAAAAAAAGTGATAACAATATAAACGCAAAATAACTTCGGCCAGGAGACTGATATATTAACTCTTTGAGTTCAATTCATGCATTATGCGTAAGTAATTCACACAAATCCCATAAAACACCAATTTGTGTAGTATACAAATGGGTAGCAACGAAAACAATGAATTGACACATTTTAAATCTTTAATACCCTGTACAACTGACCTTCCGTCAAGGTTGTCCAGCCATATGCCAAAAGTTTCCGATAATATCGAAATAGTGGACCCATGAAATCTGACAAACCCAGGGGAGAACGATTACAGCGGCGGTGTGATGATCGTCGAAATAAAGACAGGATCGCAACAAGATTATCGCGATGATCTCAACGGATCAGTGTGGACGGACAGATGGACGTGATAGCCAAAAGGAAATTGATCGGATTAATTCCTGATAGTTGTGGTCAGATATCTAACTGATTCTTCACCTACTCCCGTTGTACTGCAACAAACAGTTAAGGGAGGGTGGGGTCCTGCAAAAACTGAATTTGGATGAAACACCACTTAGTAGATTTGTATTTGCACAACGTAGGCAAAATCATGGAGATCCACGTTAAACTGATAGATACAACGGAAGTGAATTGTTAATCATATCTGCTTAGTGTTATCCAAGAGTCTTGGGTTTAATAACAGAGTTTCAGAAGTAGTATATAGAAAGAAAGATTGTTACGCTGACTTTGGCTTGGTGTTAAAATGTCAAAAAAGTTTATTGTTCTTGGTCCTGTTTTCCAAAAACGATTTCGAAAAAAACTGTAGCCTTTAAAGGTTATTAAAGCAGCACCAGCAAAACAAACACAAGAACTATCTTCGTGACAACTTTCTCGCCACACCTAGATATGCGTCTTGTCTTGACCGGCTGTGTCCATACGGATCTCAATCAGGTGAAGGTCTTAAGACGATTAATTCAAGACGGAACAAAGAAGATGGGTGACAAAGCGAAAACTTGCTGACAGTTTCCGTCGTTTCCTGAGTCGACGGCGGGACTAGAGAAAGTATTTTAAAGGGGCAGTTCACCCTGAAGGTAAGTTGATTTCAATAAAAGCAGAAACATGACAGAAACATATTAGTGAAGGTTTGACGAAAATCCGTCAAAAGATAAGAAAGTTATTAACTTTAACATTTTTCATTTTGTGACGCCATGTGCGAGGTGCTCTATGTTGTGTATTATTTTTGTTGTTGAAAATGTCAATTTTTTTCAAAAGGATACGCATCATTTCACATGTTACATGCATTTGAAACATTTTGTTACACATATACCTCTATGAAAGAGGTATTCCTTCATCAAATACAGAAAAAGAGCAATTTATATGATCATACAGCCCACATTTTCGTCAAACATTCTCTGTTTCTTTCATGTTTCTAATTTGATTGAATCCAACTTAACTTTAGGGTTAACTATCCCTTTAACATTGGAAGCTTAATGGCGATTGTATAATATAGCTCTAAATACCCATGGCCCGTGATAATCATAACGAACTTATGATATGCAAATCAGGACCATACAGCTACCGCAACTTAACAATAAAACAAATAAAGCTAAATAATGCTTCTCTCTACAGTCCATAACCTATCATTACTTGTAGCAATTTTTACCATTGATACCCATTTTTGGGTGATTTCTTTAATTTCACGACTTCCAAATTTATTTTTACCTCTTCTTTTTCTTCTTTAAAGGTAGTCCGTCCCTTTTGCAGACCCAATTCTGAAAGTTCCCTGACTTTGTCATCATTTGAGAGAGAGTGGATATAATTATAACCTTTCCCTGGAATCGACAAAGCGTAAATTGATCGAGCTTTCTTTTTTCGTACCACAAAAATAGTTGTAATTTGTATCAACGGTTGGCAATCAATTGTAATCAAATCTCAGTGAAAACTAGTTAGATTTCCATTTATTCTACGGGAGTTGTAGTACCTCTGCCCTTAAAATTTCACAATCGGTATCCCAAAGATACGTGCTAAATATGAGCAAACATTCATGAAGTTTGCGGATGTTTGAAAAGGTACGGGTCATCTTTACTGATTTGCTGTTATGGACTTTGCTTGTGTTCAAGGCATCTCCGACTCTGTTTCTTCCCATGCCATTGTCATGTTTGTTGCATTTTACTTCCAACTATCATGTACAATTCAATTGCCATGAATTAAATCCCATTGTAGTTTTGTTATCCGTTTATGTATATTAGTTATAGTGAAATTTTGAAAAGATGTGGAGAAAATAAATGTTTTAAATCGAACTAAAAATAATGATGTGTGCCTGTTGAGGTTCTAAGTATCAAAGATCTACATAAACAATTATTAAAATATGTTTTCGTGATTAGTTAACACATTATTTTCTTTTAGTGATATGTTTTTTTAAATAAATTTTGAATAAAAATGGAAACAACGTTAAATTATTACGTTTCATATTGCAGTAAAGTCTGGAAAACACAAATTGGCAAAAACGTGGCCTGGGTATTGTCTTGTAGACGTCATAGTGTTCTAGAACAATGATAGTTGGGAAGCAATGGAGTTTCCCACTACAGAAAATGGCGAGGATTCAGTGATTATGATAATGATTTAAAACATTTACAAATTCCATAAACTTTGACAAATATGTGCGATGGTTGTACTTTTAAGCAACTGAACTTATTATCACGACTGCATTTTCCTTAGATATAAGACATTATATGGAAATGAAGTCAGATTCTTAAGATAGGAAAATCACCATGCGGGTAAGAAGGTATGTGAGAGAGAGAGAGAGAGAGAGAGAGAGAGAGAGAGAGAGAGAGGAGGGAGAGAGAGCGGGGGAGTGATTGGGGGAGGGGGAAATATTACCTACAAAATGAAGGAGCTAAAAAAAAATGGGAGCGGGGAGATGGTGGAAGAAAGAGAAAGAGAAAGAGAGAGATTTACATTTAATGATACATATCTAAGAAAGAAAAGTATATAGGAAGTTGGAGAGAGAAACAGAGAGAGAGAGAGAGAGAGAAGGGAGAGAAAGGGAAAGATACCTATAAAAGTGAGAAAGTGTGTGTGTATGTGTATAGGTCTGTGTATGTGTGTGTTTATGTGTGAACGTGTATGCGTGTGAGTCACTGCTAAACGGTGATGTAATTCAAACGGTAACTGAATTGAGATTTTAAGTTACAAACCTAATGAAGAATATCTCTCTGACGAGACAAATCTGCAATCAAACAGAAAAGAGGAAATTTTTGTTGATTTAAAAGAGTTAATCAGACCCATAACAATTAGTGGAGTTAATTGAGCAAGTATACAAGCTAATATGTCCATACAACAGAGAGATTTAGAGAAAAATATTTAAGATGAGAGGAAACTGTGAATGAGGGGAAGAGAGGGAGAAGGGGAGGGAAAAGCAGAGAATGAGAGAGAGAGAGAGAGAGAGAGAGAGAGAGAGAGAGAGGGGGGGGGGGGAGAAAGAGAGAAATAGAAAGAGGGGGAGAGAATGAAAGAGACAAAAAAAGAGTCGAAGAGAAAGATAGTGACATATTGAAACAAAGAGAGTGAAAGATTGTGAAAGAGAGAAAAGTAGAGAAAGTAGAGAGAGTACAAGAAAGAGAAGGTGAACAAGATAGAGAAAGAGAAAGAATAATGAAAGAGACAGAAAGAGAGCGAAAGTGACAGAGAAATAGAGAGATAGTGTGTGTGAACGAAAGAGTGAGATAGAGAAACAAAAAGTGAAAGAAAAATGGAAAGAGAGAGAGAGAGAGAGAGAGAGAGAGAGAGAGAAAGAGAGAAAGAGAGAGGGAGTGTATGAAAGAGAGATATATAAGTTATATATCATGTATATAAACTGATATAAAAGGGGTTCATACGAGGAGGAGGAGGAGGAGGAGGAGGAGGAGGAGGAGGAGGAGGAGGAGGAGGAGGAGGAGGAGGAGGGGGAGGGACTGAGAGAAGCAGGAGGAGAAGGGGGGGGGGGGGGGGTAAGAAGGGGTTGGTGTAACCCCGTTTGCCAAACAGGATTGTATCAATAATTGAAATTACCCTCACCCTCACAATCGTACAAACAACAACATACACAATCATGCATTTGGTACACAATCACAATAACATGACCGAATTTGCGAAATTGGCATTGCGTAATTGAATTTCCGATTTTGTAATCGGGCATATAATCGATGCCGGGAAAGAGGGGATAAATCGCACCCCTTGTCCCCATAATCATCCCCCTCGGAGACACAGAAGGGGAAATGCTAATCCCACTATTGCATGCAAGTATTATTTTGGATTGACATGATTGAGGGGAGTTGTAGGGCATAGGGCGTGATCGGTTTGGTTTGTTAGCGAGCTATGTCAGGGCGTAACAAGTTGGTCTTCTCTCCTGCATGGTTTCTTTTAATTCTATTATTATACATGTATATACAACGTGAAGAAATATTGCCTTGTGTCGAGTAATATTGAAAAGTGTTATGGTTGGATTATTTAGTATAAAGCGTGAATCGCGATAGCCATATCACTGTTTTATTCTTCTAGAATTAAGAAGAAAAAGGTGTGTAAAAAAGAAATCTGTTTGTGTAATCTGTTTTAATGTGGGGCAAAATCAAAACAATCATGCAATATATTTATATTGAAGTACAAATTCAGATAAATTAAGTGCAAATATTTTACATAATTGAGCAGTAATTTATAATCAGATAACATTTAATCATGCAAGGTGAACGAATAGTTACGGAGTCATTTAAATAAGAATTGAATCCCCCCTACCCATAAATGCTCCCCATGCCCCCCCCCCCCCCCACGGGATCCTAAGCCCTCCCAACATGCCTAACCAATCCTACACTTACCCCACCTAAAACATATATAATACGTATATCACCCCCTAACCCACACATGCACACATTCACACACACACACACACACACACACACACACACACACACACACACACACACACACGCACATACACGCACACACACACACACATACACACACGCGCACGCGCACACACGCACACCCCTCTCCTAAACATCTACCACCCTCTTATTCATACGCTCACAAACATACTCTACACACTCTCACTCATAGTTCAAGTAGGCATTTATTTCACGTACTGTACATACAACTACGATTATACATGTAAATGTATTTTCATATGTACTTTCACCAACAATACACACGAATCCCATAGAGCAGCATTTCGTCTGGCACGCATAGGGTTAAGACGAGCATATATTCATATATAGGCTTACATTCTTTCATTGATATGATGTATTTACAAAATTGTAAATACATACAAACTTACATGGTATACGCGTACACATAAAGGACACGTATGAACTCATACATTTATAGTCTATTTATCACGATCATACACTCATAAAATGTACTCATATACATGTATATATATTATATATATCTTAATATATGTGTGTGTGTGCATACAGTATATATATTATATAAACTCTCTTCCTCTACCTCTCCCTCTCTAGCCCCCCCCCCCCCCCCCGTATGTTTTCCTCTCACCTTTGTGTGACTCACGACCAGAACGCTCCGTCCTCTAATGATGCAATTCCGCGAAGGAGAAAAGTGATACCTGCCACTAACTGTCGATTTCCGAGATGCTCTCAAGAATAAAATGGTCCACAATTTGTCGTTATTGTTCCCCGCTCGTCCTTGAACCCATTGTCAAGTTTGCAGGTGTGCGAATCTTCCTCCCATTGTTAAATGTATTATTATGTTGCTGGTAAATAAACTTTATTGATGTAGCATGTGTGTGTTTGTTTTGAGGATGTGGGAATGTGGGCAGGTTCACCGGATTTGAGGGGGGGTGAGTAGATTGCTGTAGGCTTCTGATTTTCTTTATCGTGTTTTTCTTTTTAAATAAATATAAAAACAATTCACATAAACCATTGATTTGTAATACTTTGATGAAAATTATTAGTATTGTATTAAACACAGGTTTAAATTGTAACAACTGTTTATTTCGGAAAAGAAAGAAAATAAAAGATTGACAAAAAACAGCAATGTGTGGGTATGTGTGCGCGTGTTGAAGCAGAAGTAATATCAAAAGTGTATGAAAAAGATGACCGAGAACATATAAAACGAGACATACTTGTGGACAAGTATAAGGTGGTCTGCATTGGCAAATTCATGCACAAAACATGGGCTGTTAAATGCACGGTGACACTATGGATCTTCAATTGAGACACCATGTATTCATAAGAAATCAGAGACACCACTCAAAAAGGCTCAGAGCGCACCTACAATAGACGAACATTTCAGAGACTTGCCTTTATTGTTTATATGTATATGCTAACAACATGTAAAAGATAAAGGGGTGAGAGGAAAAAACGGGATAGAAAATCTCAAAAAGAATGACAAAGTCAGGGACAGAACAGAAGAAGGTGGCAAAATAAACATTGCAAAAGGAATACAAAAATTAACTATACCCACACCAGGGTTCGAACCGGGGGCCTCGCATTGTTACATATGGCGCCTTACCCATTGAGTCACAAATATTCCCATTCACTTAACATGCTTAACACGTAAAGCAGAAAAGGAGGCTATAACGACGAAAAACCAATATTCAAGCTGAAATTTCGCCATGTTCCCAACATCTGATAAAAAAAAACGAGACGACGTTGCCGAAAGCTAGTAGATTCAGCTACAAAATAATAAAATTTCAGAGTAAATTAAGTTACGACAGACCACCGAAAAAGGGGTTGAAAAGAGAAACAATATGAACGAAAAAATAGTAACAGTAGTCGTAATAGTAATATTATCATTATTTGTACTACCTTTTAACAAAAAAGCTTTTGACACTTCTGAAAAATAATTGAAAACATGTTACATTTCGAATCAAGCTGGTATTGACACATCATATAAAAGTGAAGGATGTCAATTTTTAGAAGCAGGTTTTGTGACAATTTCATCGATTGCTTTTTTTTTGTAATAATCCTTTAGATATTTAATGAGATTTCACTTTTGGACAGATTTGGATCTCAAAGTTTGTGTGTATCAGATAATTAATTCGGAACACAACAATGTCCATTGTGTATCACAAATGTCAACAAACAACTTCTTCCTCTAATTACACTGTGATGGAAGTTGCTAGTGGATTAACAGGTGTGATACACAATGGTCATTGTTGCGTTCATACACACGAAGGTTCAGACCCAAATTTGTCCAGAAAAGAAGGTCTCATTAAATATTCCACGGATTATTACAAAAATAATAATTGATGAAATATCACAAAACCTGCTTCAAAAATATTGCCATACTTTTACTTTATCATGTGTCAATTTCAGCTTGATACCATAGTGATTCCGACGACAATTTCAATTATATTGAATCAACAAAAATGTTCAATGTTGCTTTATTTGACGTCACATAAATTTAGTCCAGGTGAAGTACATTGTTTGCATTAAACCTTTGTCCTAATTACGGGCTGTTATGGGGTGAAACAATTGCATCAGCAGAGCAGAAACCGGAGCAGCTGTACGCTCTCATACCAGTTCGAACCGAATAATAGAATTGACCCCAAATAGTTCCGTAAAAAGTTGGGTCGTTCTAATTAAGGGATTTATCCCAGATATCATGATTGATGATCTGAACAGATAACAGAAGACAGGTGCCCAGAAACAGAGATTAACCATTATATATTATGATACTATTAACTTATCCTTGATACAGATTTGTGTATTTCTATTTATTTCGTATAACGTCTGGACTGTAAAAAAAAAGTGGTTTGGTTTCGTAAAGCTGCTGAT